>JAAAKG020138292.1:0-12670 GCA_010014905.2 Druon quercuslanigerum
ATCAGCGACCCCAAAAACATATAGATATGGTAGTGTAGTCTACCGGACAGACCACTTTTTTTGTGTGCCTGTGTTATGCATGAAGAGTTACAATAGTCTCGGGCTTTCTGGAGAGAAGAGGATGTGTGAATTGTGTAGGAAGGGAGATGCAAAAGTGGAACACTAGTTGGAGGAGTGTGAATAGGTGGAAAGGTGTAGGATAAGGATGGAGGTATTGTTGCATGAAAGTGCAGTAACATGGGTGTAGGGGGTGTTAGGTAAGATGGAGAAGAAGAGAAGGAAGGAGGAAGAGGAATGGGGAAGAAAAGATTGTATATATAAGAGAAAGTAGGTTTAAGAAGATTTTACATATTGTAAATAGAATAAATAAATAGAAGATAAGAATTAAAGATTGGCTGCGGAGGCAGAGGCTTGAACGGCGAGGCGAAGCGAGGAAATAGCGTCATACGTGCGAGGCGAAAAAGTAGCGACATGCGTTGAATTGTTTAAATAAGAAATTAAAGAATCTTTAATTGCTAATCTTCGAGATACATGTGTTTTTAAAATATGTGAAAGAATATATGCGTTCAAAATACAAACATTAGTTGTGAAATAACTCAGCGTTTTTTTTAAATTGTGAATATCTTTAAAATGATTAAGTGTCGAAAATAGAAAACAACACAAAGACTTCTAACCTCAGAAGATCACAATTTTTACGCGTGAACAAAAATAACTTGAGAATAGAGAAAATTATTGCAAATTTGAGAAGGTATTTTACTAGAAGAAAATTTGATTTAATTTAATGAAGAAAAACTTCTCTTTACTTCTACAATTCTTGACCTATTTTGACATATGTATATAAATACATGAATTTATGATTATGAATTATATTTAAAAGTACATCAAATTTAAGAATATAATTTAATTTAATAGTCGGGATATAAAAATAAGAATTGTATTGTAAGCTCAAAAATAAATGAGAAATATGATAAGGAGTATAGCATATATTATTATTTGTAATGAAGATATAGAAAAATTATTATCCAAACTGTTAAAAAAATCTTTTTTAGCACGTTAATTTGTTTTTCCTGAGCTAAAAAAAATAAAGTTCATTCCTATTCTCATCATATCATCGGCGGTCATTATTAATAATATTGGTAATTATAATTTAAAAACAGTTTTCACTTTTCACAAATAAGCTAATTTTAAATTTAAACAAAAGTGATTATTATATCTTACCAGAAACCTTGTACAAGACTTTGACAATTGTTTTGAATGTTTAACTAAATTCTCGGTACTAATTTACGTAAATTAGAAACTATTCATTCATTAAACTTAACCAATGAATAGTTCTTTTATAAGCAAATACGATAAACAAATATTAAAAGAGTGTAGTAACGTTGAAACTTGCTTTTATTCAAATAAATATTTGACTTTGTAAACCGAAAGAACAACATTTCTTTAAAAGGTATGCAATTAAAAAAACGGTTTAATTTTCGGCGGGAAAGATGAATTTAAAAAATGTTAATTTTTGATAAAACTGCTTAGTTTTTAACCAGAAGTTTTTACAACAATAATTAAGTTTCGAAAAAAACATTTTAATTTCTGAGAAAATACTCAAACGTTATTCCTAGGAAAATATGAATTTTCCAACAAAATCAATCCTCTCTTTCTTGTTTCAGAATCACGGGGCTCGTTCAAAGCTGTACCTAATGAAGATAATACTCCTGGTTTTCCTTGTACCGAAATTTCTTATTCTATTGACAGACATAATTCTTCTCCTGCGAAGTCTAGATCTAGTTTTCTACGAGCTAGACATCCTCCTCCTGCCAGATGCCTGGTTCTACCTAGCAGACTTCCTTCTTATTTGGGACATTCACAAGAAAATGATCAAATGAAATTTATTTGGCTTGTTCCTTGCAAGCACCCGCAACGGATATTTAAACTTCGAAGATACACTTTTCCTGCCGAAACACGACTTAAATTCAAGGTCCAAGCTCATACTCGTGTCTATAAGTTTATGCCAGTACAAGAACAAATTGTTTTATCAAAATCCGATGGTGATGTCTTTGCAATATTGTACAACGTTTACACTCTTGCCGGAATATATATTAATAATAATGGGCATGCAAGACGGGCGAAAATAAACATGGACAGAGAAAAGATTACCAGAATGGACCCATAAGAGATTGATGAATCCCCAGTAGTTTCCCAACGACGTATCAGAAAATATTTTCAGCTAAGTAAATATTCACAAGTAGCTTGTAATAAGAAATAATAAGAAAAATAATTTGCATTATATTTCTCAAAGCTTCATATCTTTTTGTAATGCTTAAAAGGGTCTTCTTAGTAGGAAAATAAAACAAATATTATATTAATTAAAAAAATGAAGATGAATTTTTACCCTCGGCATCTAAATGTTTCTGGTTAACGTATTTTATCTTTAACTGTAGGATGTCCATCTGCGTGGAGTTACAACTTTGATGATTCTGGAACCAGATAAAAAGGATGCAGAAAGCCGGAAAAATAAGGTCAATGCAAACCCTTGTTAATTGGACAGAAGTATGTGGATGCGTTAATTTAGATCGATTACATTTCAGAATAAAATTAAATACGAGAATATCCTGGAAGAATTTTTGAGTACCTGGGTCTTTTCCTATAATCATAGAACATGGGATATGACTGCAGAGCATACCTGTGACTTCACTTAATGTTTGATAGTAGCCATGACCAGTTTTGGCTAGTATTCCCAGAACACTACTATGGCGAGGGATAAATACGAGAGAAAATGAACTGTTTAGCTTGCTTAGGCTTGCAAAACGATTCCAAATTTAAATTTTCTAGGTTAGAACGTATAAAACTATTTCAATCATTAGCATCACTGTTCAATAATATGTCCAAAGAACATGTTAAAATTACAGATTTTATAAAGAGATTCTGATAATTTAATCTAGTGTATATATTACAGACTTAATTCAAGAAATAAAGAAAAATATTGAGATATTATCCTTCAGTACGCTACGAAACGTGCTGATTCTTAGCCTGGTAGCAATCAATTTTCGAAAACTGCCTCTAGCATCGAAAGAGGAATCGAGGTATAAGATAATAAGATATTTGCTATTAATCCCGAGGAACACTAACACGTTACATACTAAAATTTAATTTTGATAAGACGTTAAGAGGAATGCAAGAACTGGCTGGCCGGTTCTTGAAGGAACATGAGTATTTTTTTGAAAACCCCTTCCTACTCCAAAACTTACTTCTGCTGGATCCAGAATAATGTGTGATGTTCATGTCGCATATCGTTCTGAATCAGTGAGCCAGAGCAATCAACTAGGGCCTCAATTGAGAGGCAAAACATAATGGGCGACATTTAAAGGTCTTACTCTTTAATTAGCCTAATTTTCTAAATAATTTTTATCGCATATTCAAGAGCAAAAAAGGGTAGCTCTTTTGCTGCAGGTGCAGTAACTTTTGGCTCAGCGACTCAGCCTCATGACGATGAATTATCAGCTGACTATTTTGCTTGTAGAGTCTATAAATCCTTTTATTTGGAGTTTGGTGAGAGCCCGAGCACAAACCATTAGCATGATATTTAGGCGGAATGAGACGAGGCTGACTGCATTAAACACCCAAAAAGGAAGAAGAACCCAAATCCGAAACGGAATCCCGGCGAAAGAGCAACGACGAATCTTTTCCAGATTATCGAACCTGCCGGGGAGATGTTTCTCCGAGGTAGAAACAGAGATAAGCAATTAAGCATCGCAAAACTTAGCGATGTACGATCTCCAAGAAACAACGATGTGACTCGAAGGTCACATTGGTTTGCCAGCGATGGAATGCAGGTAATATTCACACTCGGCCCATCTAGCTGAAGGACCACGACGTCTACCACGAGCAACATATTCATATCTTGCATCTCGGTACCAAGGGCAGAGAGCGCAGTCACCTGGTGCCCTTTCCCAGCATACCTGAAATCCAGCCCGGCGATTCAGAGTTTGCTCTGTCATCATCAGAAAGATCAGATAACACGAAGCGTCTGCAAACTATACTTAAGCCACTAAACCTGTCATTCATTCGCCTGAATTGAAGGACTCTTTCTCCTTCTTTTTCACCTCTCCTGGTCTACTCTAAGTTTCACATGCTCATCCACGCGACCTCAAAAGAAAAAACATTTTTTACCATTCTTTTGTCTTTCACGAATGCAATACCAATCCAAAAATGTAATTGCTTTTTGTCACTTTACTTTATTTCCAGCGATTTAACTCCCCAGCACATATTATAACATGTTTATTCCTCTTTGCCTCTTATATTCTCTTTATCTAATTTAATTCCTTTCCTACGTCAGTTATTCTTATCACCTTACTTCTTTTTCAGCGATTTACTTCCCTCAGTCTCAACAAAATAATTTGGATTTCAAATTTCTATTCCTTTTCACCAACGTAATTACTTTCCAACAACTTAATTTTATTTTACAAACTAAATACATTTTCAGTAGCTCCCCCGCCCACTAATTTCGATCTGATATTTTTATTCCCTTCTATTCTTCATGATCTATACTAAAACCACAAGATTATTAGAACAAGCTCTTTTAAAATCTATACTGGGGTGAAACTTTTTGAACGAATATCTTTCATTAAGTTGATGTTAGGCGAAAATATGAACATTCAACTTAAATTTGTGTATCTGTTCTTAGATGTACCAACATGATGTTCAAAGTCTTGTTTCACATACAATATTCAGGAATATTAACGCAAGAAGATAGTGGTCGTGACATATCTGAGAGGCGTTTGTGAAATTTTGCAAACGTTTAAAGGGATACTGCGTTTCTAACCAAGGACAAAGCTTTATGCTTTGTTACCGATTATTCTATGTTTTTAAAAATATTTGTAGAAAGCAAGTTAAACTCACAGGATTCCTTATTCCATCTTACTTCTTGGGAGTAACACGTTACAGAGTAAATAATTAATTAGAGGCGTAGCGCTTCTACCAATCGAAAAGAACCAATTTAGTTTTTTAAGTACAAAAAGAAATTAAAAAAGGGTATTTATGCAAATATCTAGATGTATTCGAATACCATATTGTAAGAATTAACTTTTCTATCACAATTTTAATGATACAAATTAAAGACGGGATGTTAATATGTGAAAATGAATTTATTTCAACTTTGGAAATGATTACAAATTAAAAGATTAATTAAAAGAACCTACATGAATATTTCAAATAAACGTGTAATTTTAGGGAAAGAATTTCGATTAGATATGCGTCTTTCTACACCCTTACGCACAAGTTACAACATTATACATTATACGCGACTCGCATAGAACGAGAATATTGTATTTTAAGGTCATAATCATTCTGGCAGACGACGCTTCTTCATTTATTAGGCAACTATCTTAAATTCTATGAACTAAGTATTAGTCCTTATAGTAAGAGAGCTGAAGAGAGAAGCGCAGCGAAGCTTTACGCGGGTATCTCCCTCCACGGATGTATCACATTTCCGGTGTTCTTTAACTTATAGCAGTTTCCTAGCAGAATAATATTGGTGATATTTTTAAGCAAGTAGTATGAACTTTGTGGTTAGCAATGGTGTCTTTTACGTGTAGCCTGTTTGAAAGAATTGCGAATTTTGACTTCATATATTATTTTATAAATCCGAAGGTCCAAGATTATGAGCAAACTGAAGACTGCTCGTCTTGTATTTTTTTAATTTTTGGCCTTCTGGTTTTAGGTGAAGATTTCTTACGTCAATATTCTTTTTCTAGTGTATGTAAAAAGTAATTCCATTTAAACTAGTAGAAATGTGATATTTTTGTAATTTTTATATGCCGCCATCAGGTTTAATTATAAATTTTAATTTGTTAACTTATGCTTTATTTTCTGTAATTAGCCAAAAGAATAATTTCGGTCTAATTTTTTAATTATCATGTCACATAGCACACTTCCCGAAAAAGCGTTGTCTTTTCTTAGGACTTGTGCGAAGTTGCCGGGAGAAAAAAACAGGTCTATCCTAGGTTTAGACCTATACTTAAAACTATGTTAAAACGTAGGTTCATGTCAACCGTGATTTTTTTTTTAAAGACAGCAAATTACTTCCATAAATTTTTGACAGACATCTCAGGATATTTATTGAAAATAACTGATTTTAATAATCGAGCGAGAAATGGATTTAACATTATAATTTGTATTAAAAATCGTAGATATTTCACTGGTCCTTTTGAAATAGTGTTTTTTTTTATTTGAGACTTTTAAATAATAATGAAGAACCATTCAAATTTCTCGATAAACTCATATAGAGAAAAAAATTATTTCTTTTTTTCAGTCCAAAAACGTTAATTAACATCTGAGACATCAAAAAAGTTATAGAAATGACAAGCAACGGCTGCTTTGCAAAATTCAATCACCGGTTTGAAGCCGAAGCATCATTATACCCCTGGCGATTAATCTCAGTTGCGAGAAAGGGCGGCAATAGCGCTGCACACAGAACCCATGCAAAACAAGTATTTCGAATTAATCGGCGCGTCGGAAGGGGCATGAGTAGCGGAAAAATAAAATAAGTACCCGGATAAGTTTTTAAGGACTAATCAAATTAGGTTAAAATTCTACATAGTTTATAGGACCAAAACGAAAGATCGCGTTCGCTAGCTAGCATTGCTTGACCAAAGATTTCTGTTTGAAATATACAAAAGTAATAATAAGATACTCATTTCCTGACTATACATAATTGAAACTAAAAACAGAGCATAATAAAAATAAGCCTTTGCCAACTCAAGAACAAATTGTTTTTACAACATTTGATGGTGACTAATTTTCAATATCAGAGAGTATGAATTATCTTGCTGGAATTAACACCTATTATAAAAAGGATTACAAATGTTTGAAAGTAAATATGGTAAGCGGTATAGTTTCTATGTTGATCCCAAGAGAATAAATCGTCAGTGCCGCATAAACCTTGTCAAATTGAAATGCATGCTATTGCGCAATATATCACGCACTGCAGGCCTGCCAAGACGACTGTCAAAACCGCTCCCACCCTGCTTCCCCGGGGAACTGCGGGCGTCAGAAGTTCTTAGAAATCCGAAAACATGGAAACCGAAAGATAAAGTTGGGTGCATATATTAATTGTGTTAGACCACACCTTTACGCTGTGTTATTGTACAAAGCGAAATTTTTTTTTTTGTACTAGAAACCGACAAACATGTTAAACAAACACTTTAGGATCTTTCCGTGTGCAATCGCATTCCATTGAAATTTCAGTGGCAAACTAATTTTCGTAAATGTAAGTCACGAAAATTAGTTAAAAATTACTGATAAAATAAACGATTCGCAGCAAAGTAGTTTTATTAATAGACGGTTTACAAAATTTCATTTATGTCAATATACAAATTTGATAAAATAACTTTTCTTATCTATATCCAGGACAATAAAATTTTTTAAAATTTAACGTAGACAATGCAGTGATTATTATAGGCCATATGGCAAAGGCTCAAGTGTCAGTATAAGACCTGCATAATAAAGAACCAGAATAATACTTAGTTTCACTGACAAAAAAAGTCTGCATGCTGGTAGTAGCGATTTTTCCTTCACTTAGAAAAAATGAGGGTCCTTTTTACATCGGTACTATCATTGGCGATTAGCTCTTATTTTATTGGTAAATATAACATTAAAATAAAAACTCCATATCTTTACAAACATTATCCACCACCTTTAAAATTTTATGAAACTCCTTAAAATACTTAAAATCAACTTTGAATATTCTAAAAATCTATTAAATGTTATGTATTAAATTACCTTTGAAGCTTTAGTCTTAATTTTGCAGCAGACGTAATTACCTAATCTGACAAATTTTCAAAGGTGATGAATTATCGTTAAGCTGCCGCAACATTATGATTTTAAAATATAAATTTTTGCCGATAAGAGAATCAATAAGTTTTTCTCAGCCTTTCCAGTTTTTTATTATCAACAGAAATAGTTACCATTAACCAGTGTAGATATAATTTCAACAATCCGTGAAAATTTCTTGTAGAGAAAAAACTAATTTTAAATTTTCTTAAGCTGTAACAGAAATTTTATCAACAGTAACGGCATCAAAGTGTAGTCACAGGTTACAGAACATTCTGTTTCAGTTTAGGAATTTTTAGTTACTGTAATTGCAAATTTCGAATGGTTAAAAATATTTCGCTTTTTTAATTTTATTAGTTAATATGTAGGCTATATTTCACCCGAGAAATTATATAGCAAAAAAATAGAAGTAAAGTTAATAGAAACGATCGTTTTTATGAACTTTATTGAAAAGTGTCAATTCTTTTGTAAATGATAAGTGTAAACTTTACTTTGAGTTACACAATTTGACAGTTATAAATTAAAAATATTAACTGCCTATGAACCAGTCGAACGACAAGATTTATTAGGGCCTCTTTCATCCAGTCTCTAAACTGAAACTGTCAGTCTTTACAGCCAAAGATTGACTTTTGGTGAGCCTTGGTGTAGGATTTAAACAACAGGGCAAGTTCTCTACGAAATTCTAAATTTAGAACCTTTCAGCCTGTCTGATTCATAAATTCGGGCAAATTTTTCTAAATCCGCATTCTGCGTTTTCCCTCTTACTTTAAAAAAATGTAATTCTCTGTTTCCTTTTGCAGAGTTGAGTTTACAGTTTGACTGCTTGCCTAATGGCGCCCCTATTTTTTAAGCTTGGCACCGCGCAACCACTTCCTCTGCTGATAGACATGATTCTCCGGTAAGGTCCAAGTCTCCTTTACCAAGGCACGCTAATCCTATAAGGTGCATCGTTCCACCTTCCAAGCTTCCTTCTCCTGACGAAAGTGGGTATGGAATTGAAGATATTGATTTTTTGCGGCTTATTCCCAAAAAGAATCCGAACCAGATATTAAAATTTCTAAGATACACATTTCCTGACTATACATTAATGAAACTAAGAATAGGGCATAATAAATATGAGCCTTTGCCAACTCAAGAACAAATTGTTATTGCAACATCTGATGGTGACGTATTTGCAATATTGGAGAGGATGAATTCTCTTGCTGGAATGTACGTCTATTATAAAAAGGATTACAAACGGTCGAAAATAAACATGATAAGCGGTGTGGTTTCCATGTTGACCCCCACAGAAGTCAGTGAAACTCCAGTAGGTCCCGCACGTCCAATCACACGATTTTTTTGCATCACCAGGGTATACCACGTATAAAACGCACGCCTCAAAGCTTTTAGTTATTAACTTTCTTTAATTGGAAACTGAATTATAAAATTGTTAGTCAATGGCCAAGGCTTATTTCAGCATCCAGATCCTTTATATTGTATAGTGCCCATGTTGGAACAATTTTTTTTTCCCTTATATGAATAATAAAAAAATGAATATCAACATTTTGTTATTCTTACACAGAAAAGCCGATACTTAACTATGAATTAGAAACAGAAATCAGGGAAAATGAAAACAAGTCGCTGATTTGAAAATGACTTTTTTGTAATCAATGAAAATTTTTCAAAAAATAGTGGAGGTAGCTTGTTTATTTTTCTGTTTGTGCAATTTTTCTATTAATGCAAACAGCAAACAAATGTCGATTTTTTAAATTTAATTTTTATCTCTTCTGAAAACAAATTCTCTTATACTTCTTATCCCTTGAAGTTAATGATCAAGGGTATATGAAAAACTAAGAATCGTTAAATTGCATGGTTAAATGTTATAAACAAATTGCATTAACAAATAATTTCATAATAAGAACAATACGTGGCCATTAAGATGCAAGATGAGATGTTATTTGTTTATTTTTTAAACGAGTCAAATAAACAGTTGCACGTTTGAGCCTTTTGTAGGCAAAAAGATACCGTTTTTTTTACTGGTCTTGCTAAAATTATTTTAACAATTGAGTTCTTATGTATACTCTCAACGATGTCTGTGATTGGCCAGAGCGTCCCACCATGGAGACAGGACACATCTGATTGGCCAATTAAGTGTTATTTAAAAATTCCGGAAGGACAGAAAGCCAATTTGGATTAGTATTATAAATTTTGTGCCTATTAAAGTTACCAGGGTGCTTTAGGATTTCGATTGCTTCTTTATGTTTTCTCAAAAAAAAATATTGTGTGTTTTTGCGATGACGGTTGTTTCATGAAATAAAATGTGATGTGCTGTTTCGATATGATGTTTAGCTAGTGCTGATTGTGTGAAATGTTTTAGCCTGACTTTACTCTCATGTTCCTTTAAACGTTGGCTCAACGCTTTCCCGCTTTCTTTAATAGAGAGCACAAGAACTAGGGATTTTATATACTCCTGGATTACTGAGAGATGCTTTTTGTCTTTAGGGTAATTTAAAAGTTATTCTATTTGCGCAGGTGGTTTACATATGGTTTGCATGTTGTGTTTGCTAAGAATTTTTCATATTTGTTCTGTGACACCTGGGATGCAGGGTTATACAGTGAACGTTTTTCACTCTCTTTCATTATTAGGTTGTTTTAAATTGTTTTCTTGGCTGTATTTTCTTATTGCTTTATTAATTTGTATGATTGTGTTATCCTTCTCTTTTAGGATTTGTTTAACGTTTTGTGATTCCTTTTGTAAATTACCTTTATCTGTTGTGGAGACAGCTCTTTATACAAGGGAGTTGACGACCGACTGATTCTGAGATGTGTGATGTTGAGGGAAGGCATGCAGGTGTCTGTTTATATGGTTTGGTTGTCTGCAAACTTAATGTCCTAATGTATTATCCGATTTTTTGTAACCTAGTACGTCCAAGAAAGGCAAGTTTGCGTTTTTTTTAAATTCCATGGTGAATTGGATATTAGGATGTAATTGTTTCATGAAATCGAAAAATTTATTCAGCTCATTTAGTTAATGTCGCCAGTTAACAAAAGTGTTTTTCACGTAACGGGACCAAAATTTCGGTTTAAGCTTGGATTCATTAAAGATTTTGGTTTCTAGATGTTCCATGAAGATGTTGGCCATTACATGTGAGATTGGAAATCCCATTGCTGCTCCTGAGGTTTGTTCATAGAATTGGTTTTGAAAGAAAAGTAAGTATTATTGACACAGCGCTCTATCAAAGGTATGAGCTCGGAGAGGAAGTTTGCAAAATATTTAATTATATGAATTGTATAAGAAATTGGTACTTTCGTAAAGAGAGATGTTACGTCGAAACTTACTGCTAACGATCGTCCTGAGTAGAATCTTATTTTTGTGGATTTTTGGGAGTCCGTAAAGTCTTGCAGAGATGGGATTGTTAGGTATTAATTTAGGTATTGTTTCTCTGTCAAGTTTAGTGTTTTTTAAGAAGGGCTTTTGTTCTACTGGATATTGTTTTTGTGGAGTCTCTTTTAAGTATTTTGTTTCTTACGTCAGTTAGAAGGTCCATGATTTTGTTGTTATAGTTTTCTTTATTCATTATTACAGTTTTGTTGCCTTTATCTGCAAGTAATATAAAAATTTTTTTATTCTGATTGAGTTATTAGCCTATTTAGGTTGAAGAGATTCCAAATCACTGACGATTTCTTCTTTCGGGATTTTGGAGGCAGCTATTGCAAAATGTTGTCCTTTAGATAAGACTGAAATCATTTTATTTCTAAGAGGATGTTTAGAGCTGTTTTTAACTGTGTTAGTTAGTGGTGTTCGCCTTACTGGAAGTAATTTGTCAAATTTTATTTTTTGATTTTGTGTTTAAAGATCTTTAATCCGTTAAGATTATTCAAATGAATTGATGTCCAATGTAGACCAAATGTCACATCTGAAATTATTTCATAGGAAAAGATGAAGTTTTAATAGCTTTTTGGAGGTCGTGTGTAAGACAAATTTGGTGTTTTGTATTCATTATTTCCAGAGAAGCAAACTTGTTTTATACAAAATTGATTTGGATTTTGATGTTCCCAAATTATTATTCAATTGTAAGAATTTTTAGACGATTTTAATGTCCCTGCACCGATGCTAAAGATGTTAGTAGATTACCTCGAGAAGTCCTAAACTTACTAAAGGTGTTAGTTTTAGTAAAAAAATCTTCCCGTAGAGTTCTGTAATTATAGATTTAATTTTTTCCCGATATTTCATCATGAAAAAAGACCAGAGAGTATTGTAGAGAGTTGTTGATGAAATAAAATTTATCAGAGTTATAGTATTTTTAAAATGCTATAAAATGAAAAAAAATTATTTACCAAAAAAATGTACGATTTTATTCGCTAAAAAAATTTGTTGTGTAATTAAAAACTTTCAACTGACAAGAATGCAGTAGGAAACAATTGGTTAAGGCCCATTTTATATTTTAAACAGTTTTGTATTCTAAATGTTTTAAATTATTTAATTTCGTATATTTTTATTTGGAAATGATACAAGTTTAATTAATTTTAATTTCACTCGAAGTATTTAAAAATTATACTCATTCAAAATAGTTCATATTCTAGGTTTAAAATAAATTTATTTGGTTTCAACTTTAACTCTTTTGTTAAACATTAATTTTAATTTTGATAAAACTTTTTCGTAATAAATAAATTATCTTATATCATATAATATAGTGTCCGGAAAGTCGTGGGACCGGTACCTCTAGAGAAAAAGGTTCTCTAAGTATTTTGGGATGTTGCTCTTGGTGGTTTAGAACACACCTTAAACTGTAGGTCTCCCTTCCACCACCAAAGAGGGTGTAGGAGGTGTGTTAAGGAATAGGAAGAAGGTGAAAGAAAAAATGTAAAC
>JAAAKG020138293.1:0-12670 GCA_010014905.2 Druon quercuslanigerum
CCCACATTTTTTGCTTTTTTTTCTTTTTCCTCCCCAAAACCCCCCCCCTTTTCCCCCGTTTCCCAATATAAATTTTTCTCCCCGGGTACTCCCCCCCCCCCCCCCCCCCGAACCTATTCTTTAATACTTTGGTATTCTTTTCTCCGTCTCTTCTTTAAATCCTTGATTTTTCTCCTCTTTTTTTTAACGCACTTATCAGTATACTCTTTCTTGTTTCTACTATTCTTTTGTGCAGCACTTTGTTCCATTTTCCTAACTTCTTTATAACTTTCTTTTCCTTCTCTATGCAATCCTAATCCCATCCTTGTCTATTATCTTCTTCGATAACTTCTTTTTTGCTTGGGCACTTAAATAATCCTTTTATTTCATCAATCATTATTTTTATCTCCTCGTTTACATTTCCCTCTCCGAGTTTTACATTGCTGACTATTTTCCTAAACTGTTATTATCCTTCAGTTGCTTAACCCCGCTTTCCTACATTTTCTCTTTGCTCGTTGATCGTTATGAAGAAAATAGTATAAACAAAATTAACTTTTAACTCAAATTATCAATCCTTGAACAAACAAGTAAATTGTTAAGAAAGTAGTTAAACCTTAAGCCAAGTCCTTGAGTTTTTAAACAAAAAAGATCAATTCTCCAAAAAAATTTAATAATGGACACAAAAACTAAAAAAAGATTTTTACTTTTCATGAAGAAGAATTAAATGAATCCAACAAACGAATTTTTAATAATTAAATCCGCAGGACGAAAAAATTTGAAGTTAAAATCAAAAAGTTGTAATTTTAATTTTCAAAACAACATGATAAATTTCAACAAAATTGTTGAATTTTTAATAAGAAAAGATTTATTAAGATTTCAGATATGTCTATAAACTATCTAATTTAAAAGAGAATTCCCAAATGTCTTTGAGTTCGACTCCAATTTTTCCTTATATTGATCCTAAACCTTCCGGATTCATTTTTAGTCATTTTTAAAATCTTCTGTAAAAAATAAAAATATTTTTAAATATCCTCTTGAAATAAATTTTTAAAAATAATAAATCATTTTGAATATTCTTTGTAATCTTAAGACAAGTTGTTATTATCTTAAAATCTTTCAAAGTCTCTAAAAACTGCAAAATTTAATGTAGTAATCTTTAAAAATGTACATTCGGTTTTAGTTGGAAATATTTTTTTCTCAAAGTTTAAAAAAAATCTTCAAGATTAGAAAATTTGTCTTAAATTTCTCATTCCTTGAATGACTTCTCTAATTTCATATTTTAACTTTTTGTGACGCCCGAGTGCGCACCGCACATCCCCCAGCAGCCCTTCTCACCTATCCCTGCCGCGCGGCGTCAATTCTCGGATACAGTAAATCCTGATTCGACTGTAGTTGAATCCTCAATAACAACAACATTACTTTTAACTACTATTATTTCTTAAAAATAAATATGGACTAATTTTCAAACAATATGCTTAATCAAAAGAATGAATCTTCAAGAAAACACTTGAATTTCAAACCAAGAAGTCGAATTTCTCTCATTTTTCTTTTCTATTGATATTTATGTCTCTAATGAGCCGGAAAGTGAGATACTTTGAAAATCTATTTTTCAATGATTAAATCTTTTTCATGTTTCTTTGCATAAAAATATTCTCGAAAAAATTGATTATTTTTCAATCTCAAAATATAAAATTTTATAAAATAGTTAAGAGTTTAAGTTGACTTTGAAAACCCTTAGGGAAAATTATGAAAAGTTGGAAATTGGAATATGAATTGAAAATAATTTAAGGATATACCGAACTTCTTGAATTCTCTATTTTAATTTATTAAAAGAAGCGACTTAAGTAATATTTTAATTTTAAAAAGCTACTATACTGAACTTATCTTAAAAGAGTTATTAAAAATGAAAATGAGGGGAATCGTGACTGAAAGTTATGTTAGCGATTGATAATTTACATATGTTAATTGAATCTCTATCTTGTTGATTGTAGATTTCAAACTTGTGCCTCTAATATACTTATATTTATATTTCATGAATCAGCCCTGAGCTATAAATTTGGTTAATTCAATTGCACCATCTGTGGACAAAATTAAGCGATTTAGTCAAATAACTTTCTAAGTTTGCTTTGTAAATTTCAATATGATATATGTACACTGAATAAACTTTGGTCATTTAAAACTAGTTTTAGAAATTTAATCAAAGTAAAGCCAATTTCAGTTTGTCTTACGCTTTAAGGAAAGTGAGTAGCTCAACCATAAAATTCCTTTGACAATCCTCAGGGTAGTCAATCATCACCACGGTCTACCAGCAGCAAGAGAATCAAATCTAAATTTAATAAACTAAAATAATCTGTATTTAATTGAATTCGCATAGCAAATTTCACATTCGGGAACCGAACCTTTCTACACAGTCGCGTAGTATAACGGTTTCCTACGAGATCTGCATTCACTACAAAAGCTGGTTTAATCCGATAAAGAGTTACCTTACACTTTCTGCCATTTACAAAAACTGTATATTTTTATTCGGTGGGCCGCGTACTACATCATGTAGAATGAAGACGAAAGGAGAGGTGGATAATTCTTTAAAAATAAAGACATTTCTGGTTTCATGCCTCGTTCCTTTTAGTGGCTTTAAATTTATCATTTTCTTTCTCAGATGTTCGACGAAATTGTTATTGCTCGCATTACTACAGGGCTGAGAAAATGTACCGGGCAGACGAAGTGTCGTCCTGTAGACTTAATCGGCTGGACGTACTTTTATGTCATCTTTCACGGCTACACGAAATTCCAGCAGGGTAATAGGCAAAATTCTGCCCAAGCTTCCGTTTCGTGGCATTTAATCGCTGCCATAAATTTTTTACGCAGTCTCTCGACCATTCCATTCGCCGCAGGATAATTTAAGTCAATTTATTAAATAATTTAGCCTCAAATTGTCGTCCCTGGTCGGCTGTCATTCGCAATGGCATCTTAAAACGTGATATCTACGTGCTTATGAAGGCACGTGCCAGGGTGGCTGCTTCTATATCTTCAATGGGCGAGCAGCGAGTAAAGCGATAAATCATTATAAAACAATCAATTAAACTCAATGAACTTGGAAACAGGCCTACGATGTCCACATGCAAATGTTCGAATCTCTTTCCTGGATCGCGAAATTCTCCTATCAGACTCGTGTTGTGTCTCAGTACTTTCGCGCATTAACGAGGAATGCAACTTTTTGCTTAAGTTCTGCAATACTTATTTAAAGACAGCCATACAAATCGATGGGTAATCAATTTCTGCGCTGCGTAGCGAAACTGTCGACGAGAAGATTTATTAAAATCTTGTTGAAGCGCAAAATAAGAGGTTTGTGATCTGTGAATATTATGAATTCGCGACCCTCTGACATGTGTCTGAACCCTTTGACAGCTGCGTATATACCAAAAAGTTCGCGATAATTTGCGATTTACTTTCGTCGCAGCATTGAATAAGATTTATTAAAAAATGCTAGTGGTTTCCAATCATCTTTCACGCGTTTCTGTAAAAGCGTTTTCTAACTCTCTAGTGTATTTTATGATAGGTTTATCATTTGTAGGACCCCTGAGTTCGTTATTTAATGGTTGCTGAACTTTCGAGGCATTGGGGAAGAATCTACGATACAAATTTACAGATCCTAAAAATTGTCCTAAGCCTTTAAACGCAGTCGAACGAGGACATTCTACAATTATTTTGTTTTGCTTGGGATCTGCTCGCACGCCCCGTGAATCAACCACTAATCCTAAGAATCTTACTATGCTCAATCCAAAAACACTTTTGCCTCATGACTTTTGGATGCGATTGAAATAGCATCGATGTAAGCATAGCAAAAATCTAAATAGCGTAACACTAAATATATAAATCCCTGGAAGGATTGTGCTGCGTTCCTCAATTCAAAAGGCATGCGGGTAAATTTAAACAGTCCGACAGGAGTAGTTCGTGCGTTCAGCGCACAGTAATCTTTGCAGGGCCGCGAACCCCCACGGACTCTTCGAGGGACGAATCTTCCCTTGCTGGATTATACTGGCGAATTCTGTTTTCGCCTCCTTAAAGGGGTCACTTGGTGTAACGATCCGTTTTTTATATTATTTTAGGATTTTTTTTTCAACGAAAACCGTGTCAAAAACAGTGTTTCCATGGTCGGCATCGTTTCGGGCGAACGGCTTTTCCGAAATCCAAAAACTAAACATGGACATCAAAAAATCAAGTTAGGAGTTTTCTAATTATGCTAGTTTAGGCGATGCGTACACATGTTCTGAATCTACCCTACAAATTTCAAAGCAATCGGTCCAACTGTTTTTGAGATATCATGCCGGCCAATTCGAAAAACGTGGTTTCTAAAAAAACTTGTTACGTCTTCGTCCTTCAATTTAATACATTCAATAATTTCAAATATAAATTTACTTTAATTTTGAATATTTTGAACAGTAAGGTATCAGTTTAAAAGCGAAGCTAGATAAGGAATATATAAAAAAAGTTTAAATAATTAAATTTTGTTCCTTATAGTATATATTTTTTAAATAATTAAAATTTTAGGAAGTGTCTTTATAGTAATAATTTATACAAAAAGGATTTCAAAACCTTTCTTTTACACAACAATATGATGCAACGTGTAGAGTTTTACGAAATAATTCTGTTCAGCAAAGCAGTTGAATTTTCTAATTAAAAAAAAGGATTTTTAACCGAACAGTCGATCTTTTATAGTATAGTCGAATTTTCATAAAAATAATTAAATTTTCCACCAAGCAGTAGCATTTTCAAACAAAAGAGATGAATTCTGAATCCGGAATATATTTGTAGACTTTTCAATTAAAAATAATTAAGTTTGGTGAAAAATTTTGTTAATGTTGAAAACTAACAATGTGTGTCTCATAGTGTGCTTCGTAAAACAATAGATGTAAGCTGCCCGGTTTTATATATGAAATCAGTATTTTTTATCATAAAAAATAGAGGTTTTCTATATTTAAGTTATTTTTTATTATAGCCCACCTGCGTAAACTCGCCATGAATTAAATGTACTCAATTATAGGTACATGTATCCTGATTTTTTTGCAATTCAATAACTATAGATGACACCTGGGATGGCTATAAAATATGCATAGATCTAACTTTGCTTCTAATAACTTATGTGAATAATGTTTAAAAGTTTAAATTCTATCAACAAAGATTACTCTGGAACATTAGAAAGTTTAAAAAAAAATCACTATGAACAAGCGGAGAAAATATTCTTCACTGCAAATAAAAGTTCTGTGAATTAAAGAAATATATATTCATTGGCTTTCCATCAAAGAAAAGTGAATCGAAATTTTGGTATAAATAGACACTTTTCCAGCTGTATAACCAAAAAATCATATACTGTAGCCGTGAATAGAATTTCATCTACCGGGCTTTTTTCTTCAAACATACTGAGCTATGGACTTAATCAGCTTGAATTTATTCGTCTTATTTCCTATAAAAATCTTCACCGGCAATTTGAACTTCGAAGATTCAGTTTTCCTACTATTAAACAAATTAATGTGCTCCAAGGAGTAAATACGTATAGGCCCATACCAACCGAAGAAAAAATTGTATTATCAACATTCGATGGGGACGTAATTGCAATATTGGACGCCGACACTGATACTCTTGCTGGAATATATACATATAATCGTTGCGCTCACTATATAGTACGGGAAAAATCAACTTGATTAATGGTAAGGTTACCCCATTGGCCGCAGATGAAGTCAAGGAAACTCCAGTCGGCCCCAATCGCCTACTATTATATGGCTATAGAGTAAAACGTATAAACCACAATCATGGGTGAGTTACTTTAAAAAAACCAGTTATCGTTAAATCACATTTTTTAGTTGATTTTGTAGCCTAAATAACGAGAAATATGTATTAGATATATCAATATTCATGAATACCAAACAGAGAGTGGGACGATGGTCGTGGGGGCTAAAGCGCAGGCTTTGGACCCACTCTATCGGCTTGCGGGTTCGATTCCCGCCTCGCACTCTGAAAAACCCTCGGTAGCCCATGCGGTGAACTAGCCTAGAAAGGGAGTTGTTCATCTCCGGAGAGTCATGGGACCGGTACCTCTAGAGAAAAAGGTTCTCTAAGTACTTAAGGCTGTTGCTCTCGGTGGTTCGGAACCCACCTTAAACTGTAGGTCCCCCTCCCACCACCAAGTAAGTGTGTGGTAGGTGTGATAAGGAATGTGAAGAAGGTCCAAGAAAAAATGTAAACCCTCAGGGGACACATTAAAAACTTCCCTGAATACCAAACAGTCAATAACATAACTTTTAGTCACTTTTTCCCTTATTTCCCTTCATAGTCACCTTTCAGATAAAGTTACTACAGTAGCTTTCTCAAATAAGAATATCACTTAAGTCGCTTCAGTTAACCCTATGCCTGGTCATTCGACTGTTATCAACAAAATTAGTCAAATGAGGTACGTGGAAAGGGAATAACCAACAGCGGTTCTCATTTGCGTGACGTGATGTATTTGAGTGCGACAGAGCTGTATTTCGTAGCTGTTTCGAGGGGCGCAAGTTCCATTAAATGGAACATAACTGCATAAAAGGTAATTTCACATTGTGCATTAGTAAAAAGGAGAATGTATGTTTTCGTGAAATGTGAGAAAAAAATCGTACAACAAATTGAGAATTTCTTAATTTATAATTCATTAACTTTTCTGGCCTGCAAAGTCGATATTACCAATATTTTCACAATATTTTTTATTACTGGTGCGCAGAGGGCTTCATTTTAATTTTTTTAGCTTTCTTTCCTAGGAAAAGTACCATAAGAAGAAAATAGGCAGTTTTACTAGCAATAAAAGAATATTGTGAAAATACCAATCGGCAACTCCATGGCAACCAGGGCTGGTCATTGCCATGTGAAAGTGATGGTAAGGGTTGCGAAGTGGTGCTCTGACCGGTCCAATACCATCAACATAACACCGGTTACTAACCGGACCTATACCGGTTACACTATGCTTTCTTGAAATCGGTTGCGGACGAAACACCTAGAGACGCCATATTGTCCCCAGATTGTCACTGAAAAACCTAGTAAATTGGTCGAAATATGTGGGGAGAGTGGTCTAGTCGGTCTTTGGATGAATGGTCAACAGAGTTCAAACAACGAGAAATCGGCAGACGCAGAGAATCGCTGAGAGAACCCATCACATATAAACTTGTAAACTCGGCAGATCTACGTACTGTACAGAGTGAATCTAAGAATTAGCCAGGGTCTGGTCTTCACAGAGCCTTCCATTACATGTGAATTGTTCTCAGAATTAACAGCATGCCCCGTAGGACCAGGACCCGTAACATTAGAAACGTACTTTCTAAAATGTGCGCATGCGTGCCCAGGTTAGGCCGAGATTAGGTTAATTGACACGTTAGCGCAACGCAACATGCGTTAGACTTATGTACACTTGTAGGTCATAGTTTTACTAGGAAGGAATCGTTATGCATAGTTGTTTTAGGTTTAATCTGATGTTCAACTATCGCATTATTTGAACTTTCCCGCTCAAAGTTGAACCTCGGAAAATTACCAAGTCTCGTGAAACTTCCACATCGTTAAAGTTTCACGAAGTAACACCATGTATGTTCAGCTTAGAAATATTATACGCTAAGTAAGTGTTATACATATATATAGTTACTTTACCTTACATGGTATTCCGTTCACATTGTAAATTTTAAGTTTTCCCGCTCGAAACTAAAGTTCGAAACTTTCCAAGATTCAATGAACCTCTTTTCGTCAAATTTCACGAAGCTTGGGATCTATATTTAGTGCAACTATGCTTATGATTGGTTACTGTGATGATTTAGTTACGTTATTTGTATTCGGAAATAGTTCATAGGTAAATTAGCAAATATTTAGTTCACAGTCCCTCTACTAGGCGCGCGTTTGTTAAAGCTCGGAAAATTTAAATATCGATGTAAGTTTTCGGATTTAGCATAAAATATCGTGGTCTCGATTACATCTATTAGATTTATTTTAAAATTTCGCGAACATTTTTAAATTCTGCTGCCAGTGACGCACCAACTTGGGTATTGTAAATTCTTCCAAACCCGAGCACCCTTCGAATTGACGGTCTTGGCACGTTGCACAAAATCTGTCACTTTCGTTCTTGGTGTCCTAATTGCCAAACGTGCCAGGCTATTACGGAGAAGACTGGTTATTGACTGATTATTGATTATTGGAATTTTTTGGAGTATTTGGATCGAGTAACCTGGATTCTGAGACTATTTGGATTATACTGTTGAGATAATTGTGTTTTAAATCATTCGCTACAACAGCATGCCCGAGGTAAATTTTTTTTATTATTTCAGCAGGCGACGCGATGAAGGAGGTTCTTTGGTGCTATGAGACCGTAAGGACTTACTCACAACCGACTTACTGCCTGGTTTGCGCCCATTAAGAATTTTTTTGATTTTCTGGATCTTTTCTATTCGCTGGTTAAAAATAATTGTTCAACTTAGTCCGTAGACTTCCTCGCAGATTTTTAGGATTTCCAGATTTTCGGTTCGGCCACGTATTCGTGACGAGTCCCCGAACGTGGAAGTCAGAAATGATCGTGTAAAATCTACATGTTGAGTGATGCTGCGGATGTAAAATGACGGATTTCAAGTCCTTTTTTGTTATATTTAATGGTCATAGGTCTAAAAGAATCACCCCTAAGTTTCGTTGGTCCCTTGCAGTATCAAAAATTTTTGAAAAAAATTTTTAATTTCGATGAAATTAGAAAAGTGATATACTTTTAAAAAATTGGAAAATGTTCAGAGAGATATGAAATATATTTAGAAACTATCGCGCTCACTCTTAGCGCGAGGCGCTGCGCGCAATGAGAACGTACCCGCCAGGAGTGGAATATTTTTTAATTATTAACATATAAAAAAACTCATTTTAATATTATGTTTGCATTTTTGCACTTGGGATGTGTTACTCTAATATAAATGCATTCAGCATTATCTGCAGTTATCTTATTTTTCTGTTATTTAAAAAGCTACACATTTGGTCACAAAAGTCTGTTCAGTACACATATATCATATTGAACCTTACAAGACACACTTAGCAAGATGTGTCCAAAAAATTTGTAAAGGGTTTAACAAATTTCAAGCTTACACTCGGATTTTTATCTATACGCTATTTGAAGAAATCGCCTTATTTTTGCCGCAGATGATGTAATTGAGATAACTAAATTTATTTCTAAGGTCTGATTCATGAAACATATATATTTAAGTATATTAAAAGGACCGGTTGGATATCTATAATAAACAAGATAATGATTCGAATAACATATATAAATTATCAAATATATCTTTAAATGCACCTTAACAATATTCTTTGCCGACAAATTATTAAGTTTTCCCTTAGTTGCAAAATATGTGGATCGTTTATACTCTAGTGTATACCTTGATGGTCATCCTTAATTCTATTGGTATATAATATAATATATAATACATCTATAACTTTAGAAATTTTTTTAGGCTTTCCGCGAGTAACAATTTTTCTGAGGGAATCCTCACATAAGTAGACTTTCAATTAAAATGGCACACATAAATCATTAAATTTTTTTAATTTCTAAAATATATACAATTTCTTCATTCTAATTTAGTTGCTTTAAGGTTATATGCATTTTATATGTAAAATTATTTTTTATTACAACAAATTTAACATAAAGATGAATGGTCTCACTTTCTTCAAATCACAAATAAGGTAAATAAATAATTTTTGTTTCTCTCCGCATCAAACATGATTTCTTTGTCATTCCATTCTTTTTTTAAACGAATGTTTATGTGTTTAATGGTCTTAGTTAAATATCCGTATATCTAGCTTCTAACTTCTTTTGCAATAGAATAAAAAAACCTGAAGATGATATAGATCTGTATCGAAAAGTTTTTATTTCTACAGTTTATTTTTAAGGTTTTGTATTTATGATTTTAGGCATTACGAAAATAGTTTTAGGCAAATGTTTGTGGCCAACTTGTAGATAACTTTTTTTTTGTCAAGATAATAATCTTCTACGCATTTATTAAAATCTTAATACATGTGCGATAAGAATAAAAAGTAAATATGTATAATCTAGTCGTTTTTACAGAGTTAAGTTCACAGTTTGAATGTTTGCCTAATTTTGCCCCTATACCTGGTGTTCCTCGTGGAGATCCATCTTCTTCTGCTTTTGACAAACTACATCCACTTGCCAGACCTCACTCTTCGATTACGTCTTTTTCTAATACTGAACCTCCTCTTCGTTTACGGTACCGGTCTCCTCCAGCCGTGAATAGAACTACACCTTCTAGCCCTCCTTTCTCTAACATACTTGGCTATGGACTTGATCAACTTGAATTTATTCGACTTATTTCCTATAAAAATTCTCACCGGTAATTTGAACTTAGAATATTCAGCTTTCCTGCCGACCAAACAATTGAATTGTTCGAAGGACCGAATATGTATAGGCCCATACCAACCCAGGAACATACACTATTATCAACAGTCGATGGGGACGTCTTTGCAATATTGGAAGACGATACTCACACTATTGCTGGAATATATACATACAATCCTAGCGTTTACTCTAAAGTACGGGCGAAAATCAACATTAAAAATAGCAAAGTTACCCCAATGACTGCAGATGAAATTAGGGAAACTCTAGTAGGCCGGAATCGCCAAATCTCGTATGGTTATAGAGTAGGGCATGTAAACCAATATTTGGTTTACACCATTTAAACCATTTTAGTCACTCTTTTTAGATAACGTCACTATAGTAGCTTTGTAAAATCAAAATATTACTTTAGTGGCTTTTTTTAATAAACTAAAAAAGAGAACCCAAGGACTTCTGAACATTGTTGAATTATTTTTAATTCACCTCTGAATCGTTAAAACTCTCTTGAAATTCATTTTAATTCAGTGGATCTTATTCCGATTTTCATCTCTTCTTAATTTTTCCTGAGGGTTTTCAAAGTTAACTTGAATTCTTATATATTTTTTAAAATTTTGATTTACTAACTGTATTCACTACAGTTAGTCCGAATTCAATCAATTAAACTTACCTTGCAGTCTCAAGTATTCTATCTAGCTTTTTTGAACTCTTTTAAATTATTCGAAAACCTTATCAAAATTTAGAAACAATCATGCTGATTTAATAGCGCCCCTATTATAATATTCTGCTTAGTGCGCCATTTTCTCCTTCTTTTTTTAACAATCTTCATTCTTGTGCTAGGTCTGTTTCTTCTGCCGCGTCACCACTCAGTTCCAGGTCCAGTTCTTCTTCTAGGCGCATGGCTCTACCTACTAAGCTTTTTTGTTCTGCGGTTCAGAATATGGACTTGACCAGATTCAGTTTATTCGCCTTATTCCCAAAAAGAATCCGAACATGCTTTTTGGACTTCAAAGATACACTTTTCCTGTAGATAAATTAATTTTGCTTCTCGAAGAAGAGCATCACTATGGACCTATTCCAATCCGAAAACTAATTGTATTAACAACACTGGCTGGCGACGTTTTTGCAATTTTGGAGAGTAGCAATCATCTCACTGGAATATATACCTATAATACTCGCACTCATAACAAAGTACGGGTGAAAATAAACATGCAAAGCGGCATGGTTACTCGATTGACTAGTCATGAAATGAGGGAAGTTCCAGTAGGCCGCCTTCGTCCGATCTTAAACAATCTTAAAATACTACATGTGAACCACAATCCTCCACGACATTCAATCGATTAGAAAAAATGTTGTGCAAAATCAATGTGATCAAAATTCATCTTAAGAGATTACGAGTAACTTGTATCGAAATAAATAATAAAAAAGGAATTTTTACTTTTAAATTTCAAGTTTTCACAGGATATTTTAATGTTAGTTTAAAGAAAATTGTAAACCTCACGTTGACAGACCTATTACATATACATGCGTCTAATTGTTCGTCGTTGAATCGCGCACTTTTTAATGGAAAAATTCATAGTATGGAGAAAATTGAGTGCGAAGCATGAGAAAGGTGATAAGAATATGTTCCCTAGAGACAAAGGAGGTGGAGACCACGTCAAGCGGATCATGAAGTTTCTTCTTGGCAAGGGATTTAGCCGTAACTCAGTGTATACAGTTCTATATAAGTTTAGAAAAATAACCACAAATATTTTATGAAAATTCAAAAAAATGGCGGAGATATGGGACTTTGAAATTTTTGGTAACTTTTTTTTGATAGTTCTATATCTTTGTTTCTAATGAACCGATTTAATTTTTCAAGGTCTGAAACTGTTTGCATTGACATCTAAATTTAAGAAAAAAAATGATCGTAGTGAACATTTTTTTTTACATTTTTTTGAAAACTGAAAAAACTAAAATCGCATTTTTGAAAATACGTGTTCTTTATTTTTTTTTTGTCAAAAGAAGCCATACATGTACTTTACAAGTACTGCAAGTTTCATCTTGGGACCACCAGTGCTTTATGAGAAAAAAATACATCATTTTACTGTCCAACACGTCAAAGCGACGCAACGCGGCTAGTACGTGGTGTATCGCATTATGTAACTGTTAAGACACCCTAAATAATGCTTTCAATGTAAGACATCGATTTATAAAATAAGAAGTAGAGGTAAATATCTTTTTAGTAACAATTTTCATTGCTAAAGTATTATTTGAAATAATTAAATAAGTAAGAGCGACATACCATATAAACGATTTATCTGAGTATGT
>JAAAKG020138295.1:0-12670 GCA_010014905.2 Druon quercuslanigerum
AGGTTAGAGTATTTTTTTATTTTTTTTTTAAAGGGTTTTTTTTTTTGTTGGGTGGGGGGGGGGGGGGGGGGGGGGTGGGAACGTATAAAAAGGTAAAAAAATTTTTTTTTTAATTACCCTATTGTGGACCTATTTATTAATGAAAGTTATATGTTCGGATGAAATTGGACTATTTCAAGGGAGATATACTCATATTAGAGCGGCAACATCCTGCCGACACGTTCTTGTGCATTGAAACATGAAATTGGCCAAGAGAGTGAGTGACATATTGGACGTCCAGCAAGCGTCGCGTCGTCAGTCTCCTTCTCGCAAACCAATTTGCATACTCACCCCTTAGCGTGGAGAATTCTAGCTTGCCCCTCGTTAAAATCCTTGGTATCTCTATTTATGTATTCAGTGGTAATTCAATATTCGATTCTCTTGATCCTTCATTCCTTCCATATTTCGTCCCTTTTCACTCGCGACAAGTCGCAACTTTGTTTCACTCCCACTATCGTTCTTTGCTCGACGGCATGTCTGCAATATTCAGATGTGCGGTTTTAAAATTCATATGCGGCGATAGCTAGCACGACGTGGTTAATTAAATTTACCATCGCGTCGTTTGTCACGACGGTGATGCAGGTCTGTGACCTTCCGCGTGCTCTAAAAACACCCTTGAAAAGCAGTCAGCCAGACATATCCAGTATATTCGCGATTATTATGCAGTTCCTTCGAAGGAAAATTAAACTGCAGTCATGTTAATTAGGTCCTTCAAATTGAAGCTCTAAATACAATTTTTCTCTCTATTGCACCCTCTCCCTGCTCTATTTGAAGCTATTCTATCCTATCCGACCATATCTTACCACCTTTTCCACTTCCCATCATTCGCTAATACTTTTCTACCACTCTCTCAGACTACCAACCACTTTTCCTCTCTTCCCGCCCCGCCCGCTAGTTCACCTCTTCCTATCACTTCTCCTACTTTCCATGCTACTCGCTTCTCTTAAGGTATTAACCTCTTCTACCATCCTTCCAAATAAACCTAATGAACCCTCTCGTACCTCCTACTTTAGCTTACTCGTCCTCTTACTCATCCAAACTCCCCACCACCACACCGCATTCCCTGATCTCACTATTCTTATTTACGCTCTTCTCGATTCTTCTCTTCAACCTTACTGCTAATCTCCTACTTTCCATGCACTACTTACCGACTTACATGTTTCGCTGCTATTCCTGACTTCCCCTACTTTTCGTTTCCTCACTTCGAATACCTCTCCTCTCTTTATTGACTTTCTGTACTTTCCCTACAGGGCAAGAAAATAATGACGTGATGATTAAGTTTAAATATATTTGCGATTATTATGGAGTTTCTGCGGAGTAAAATTGAACGTCCTATCCGATCATATCATACTATTCTGTTCACTGCCCACGACTCTCTCTTACTTGCCTCACCTCTATCTACTTCCCCCTTGCTAACACTTTATGTACTTTAACTGCCGTTCACTTACCCTAATCTACTCACCTCTTCTACTATCGCCCAAATATAAGCTTTCATTAGTCCCTCTCTAATCACTAATTTAGCACTCGTCCTCTTAGTTATCCAACCTCTCCGCTAGCATACCACATTCTCTAATTCCCCTCCCCCAATAATATTTACACTTCCCTGGATTCTCCTCTTCAACACTCTTTCTTCTCATTATCTTCTTTCCATTCCCTACTTATTAAGTCACTTCCCCTAGTATGCCTGCCTTCACCTACTTTTCCTACCCTCGCTTCGAATGACTCCTCCCTCATTTCTGACTTCCGATTCTTATGCAGGGACAAAAATAATAATTGAATTTACCATCGCGCTGTTTGAAACTCCGTGACCTTCGACGCGCTGCTAAAGAAACCACAATGATGCCTTGGGAATGTAGAATTAGGCGACTGCATTCAATTTTTGTAAAAGGTAGTTTAAAAAATGGTCACGGTAGGCGTTATCTGACTACAAAAAAGGTTTCGTTGGAAATTGAAAAGTTAATAATTTATTAAAGCTTCTATTTCTCCCTACTCCTCTCTCTCTCTTTTCTCACTTTTGTACTTTCCTGTTTAATTTGACCCAATCTTATCTGTTCCTATATTATCTGACCACATCTATTCATTATATCTACTCCTCATCACTTGCTATACCTCCTCACCTTACCAATCCCATTCGCCTTCTTTCGCCCCCCCCCCCATCATGCTTTTTTTCCCCTCCCCAACAGTTCCCTTATTTCTCTTAACCTCACTTTCCCATAACTTCAGTTTTCCAACACCCTGGCCTTTATGAGTCCTCCCCTTCCCCTATTTATCCTTATCAATGCTCTTACTTATCTACATTCTCCACGGTTACTTTCTGTTCCCTACTTCTTCTATCCCACTCTTCTACTTCCCACTTCTTACTTTCCTAATTCTCATTTATTACTTTCCCCCATACTTTCCTAATTATCACTTTCCTTACTTCCCCTACCGTCGAAAATAATCATTATGTAGAAAATGATGACAGAATAAATAATCAGCATTGGAATGAAAAATACTTAAATATTGATAAAACTAATGTTAAAAGTAGATAAATTAGAAAGGAATGATTTATATTGGACAACTCCTAATCTCATATGGACGTATACAAAAATACCAATTCTGCAAAAATTAACCTGAAACGACGAACATCTGTGAATTCCCTTAATTTTTTTAAATGTTTGAAATATGTTTATATTTATAAAAATCCATTTGAAATTTTGTAAACCCTTTGAATTTCTGAGAAATCTTTAAAACAGTTACAAATCTGTAGAAATCATTATTTCCAAATCCCTTGAACATAAATTACATTTAATACCTAAAGTTCACCAGGAATCATTGAAATATTGCGAAATTCTTTTTAATGCTTTAAAATCTCTGATAATCCTAAAAAATTCTTTGACATCACTTCACATTTTTCAACTCTTTCCGGCATACATTTTTCAGGGAAACGAGTTTTCATGAAAATTGGTACATAGGGGTTTTTGGGGTCACGGATTACGAATATGAACTCAGATTTTGAACATTCAAAATGGCGGATCCAATATGGCTTCTAACATTTGGTAAATTTTTGGATTTTTTCTGAAAATTGGTGTACGGGTGTTTTTGGGATCACTGATCACGAATCTGGACTCAGATATAGAAAATTCAAAATAACGGATCCAATGTGGCGGCCAAAATATGGATTTTTGTTGTTAAAAATTGATATACAGGGGTTTCTGGTATCTCTGATCTCGAATCTGAACTCAGATTTTGAACATTCAAAATGGCGGGCTAAAATTCAAAATATTTCTGAATTTTTTTTGAAAGTTGGCATAGACAGTGGGTCACAGATCTTGAATCTGTATTTAAAATGACAAATATTTAAAATATTAAGGTTTGAAAAAATATTTACCTATTCACCTAAAACATGGACTAAATAGTCTAGAAATTTTTTAAGAAAATTTTCTCATTGCGTGGGAAAATCAGAAACTGCTTGTTTTTAAAAGTCCAATAATCTTTTCCATAAAGTCTGGAACACTAATTTTTTTTAAACTCAGAAAACTTTTTTATTTTGTCCGCCTTATTGAATTTGTCATTTTGGATTTTCAAAGTCTGATTTCAGATTCGTGATTAGCGACCCCGAAAACCTCTGCATACCAATTTTCAGAAAAAAATTCAAAAATATTCCCAATTTCGGCAGTCATATTGGATCCGCCATTTTGAATTTTAGAAATCTGAGTCCAGATTCGTAGTCAGCGACCCCAAAAACCCTTATGTACCTATTTTCATGAGGATATAATGGAAAGTTTTTTCAGTATTGAATTTTTTCATTAAAAGAGGCTTTTTTCATCTTTGTTTATAAGTATTAAACAAATCATTTAAAAAATTTAGACTTTTTGCACATAAATTTCAATTTTCTATCATCCTGCAAGCATAAAATTAAAAAAAAACTGTGTAAAATCCAATAAAAACTACTCTGAAATCGCAAAAAATGATATGAAAAAAGGTGGGAATACGGTATTCCTACGATGCCACTAAGGGTTAAATCCATTAGAATTCTTTAAAATCATTAAAAATGACTTAAGGCTTTAGAAATCATTTGAATCTTTTGAAATTCTTTCATATCGCTTAAAATCCTTGAATTTCGTAGAAATTCTTTGAAATTTAATTTAATTTATTCCCTGAAGTTCTCTAGATATTCGTTCAAATCTCTTAAAATCCAATAAAGTTTGTAAAATAAAAAGAAATCCATTACAGCATGTAGAATACATTTTAAATCACTTGAATATATATTGAAATTATTTTACTCATTCTTTGAGATTAAAAAAAAAACTTTGAATCTTGTGAAATTCCTTAACACGCCTTAAAATCGATTGAAAATTCATTAATTGTAACATACAAAAAGAATTTTGGGTTGTTAAATATTTGCTTATTTTTTTTCTAAAAATATTTTAAAAACGAATTTAAAATCCTTGGGTTAAAATAGCTTAAAACCTTTAAAATCATCTAAAGTTTCGTTAATGCTTTAAAATGCTTTAATGCTTTCTGTATGTTTAACATCAATCATATCAATATTTGAACGTTATCTATTTCCATACTTTTTTTTGTGATTTTCATAGATTTGCGAAAAATTGATGAGTTCATTATAGGGAGATCATTATAGGTCTATCATAAATTTCCTATAGTATTTGTACGATTTCGTAACTCCAAGCAGAAACCCTTGCGATTCTAGCCGGTTGTCTCTCCGTCCGTCTGCTAATCTTCCGTTGCACGAGAAGTAAGATGAAAGAAGGGACGAGAACTAGGAAAAGAGAGAATAAATTCGAGGACAGAAAGGGTATGCAAGTATGTGTGAATAAGGTGAGGCAAAGAAGGAAAAGTAAGAAACATGATTTGAGAAAAAGTAGAAGAAATTCAGAGAAGTAGCGTAAGTGATGGGAAATCAGAGTAAGGGAATTAGCGGAAGTGTAAGGAAATAGGGGAAACCTAAGTAGGGTGAGTGAGAGAAAATGAGGGATAGGTAGATGGAAAAAAGAAGATAGGGCAAGTAGGGGCAGAGGGGGAGTGAGAACGAATAAGTGGATGGGGAGAAGGGGAAGGGAGAAAAATGATTTGATGAAAAGTAGTGGACATTTAGAGAAATAGGGTCAGTGATGAGAAATGAGCGCAAGTGAATTAGTGGAAGTAAATGGAAATAAGGAAAGGCAAAGAAAGATGAGTGAGGGAAAATTAGAGATAGGCACTAGAAGAAAATAAGGGAGGGAAATTAAAGGTGGTTAGGAGCAGTGAGAGGGAATAAGGCGAATGGAAGAAGGGTGAGTGAGAAAAAGGATTTAAGGAAAAGTAAAAGAAATGGAGAGAAGTAGGGTAAGGCTAAGAAGGGAGAATGAGGGAAAATGAGGGATAGGTAGTAGGAGAAATGGAGAAAGGAAACTAATGAATCGTGAGAAGAAGTGAGAGAAAAGTAGGAAAAGAAGTAAGAAGAGGGGAGTGCTATCACTAGAACCGTGGAGAGGAGGGAGTTGTGAAGAAAGAACTTGAGTTACTGGGGAGCGTAAAACAAGCGGAGGGGCTAAAGAGTAGAGGAATATAGGGGGCAGGATAGGGCAACTAGGATATATGTAATACTATTGAAAGCAGAACTTTGGTGTTTGAGGAAGCCCTCTCTGAATTCCTCTTCTTGATTGTGGAAAATCGAGAAGGCCGCCGTTCTCGAATAACTTTGCGGCTTCCTCTCTTACTTATGGCATTTTATTACAAGAATAGTTTTTTACCGACCGTAACGAGATCATATCAGTATGTCCGTTAATTAAATCCCGTGTCGCGAAGGCGTTAGGTAAAATCTTCATTGATTATTTCGCGGGACAAAAGAGAAGCCATGTCGCGAAAAAGAGATGGAGAAGGGCAAAAGGGACGCGATGGAGCTTGACGACGTGAAGAGAGACTTAAAAAAAGAGTCCGTGACTTTGAAATGCAGAGCGGCTCGTTTGATCTAACTAACCGTCTCGAGTGAACGCTATTCGGTTTTGCTTCAATTTATGGGAGGAGGGCTGTACCACAGGTATAGATCGTGACATTAATGCGCTTTCAAGTTGTTCAACGTTTTTGACTGAGCCGATTCAGACTGAATCAAGGCTCTCGGTAGCGAATCGCCGCCGATTACAGAAAAAAAATCGAAATAGATTCTAAATCCTCATCTGAGAAAAAAATTCTCACCCGAAGGATGAAATGCACAAAAAAAATCGTTTCCGGGAACTGTTATCTCTAACATTGCTGCTAAGGGGGGAGTGAGGGTAGGCTAAAAATCAATTATTTTGATGACATTCCTCTTCAATCCCTAAAAAGCTTAGCACATTTCGATGAAACGCTGGAGCATGAGTTAGATTTTTCTAAAATCCAAAATTTCCCCTTGTTTATTAAACGAGATTTTGTTGTTAAAATTTAAATTTCGAAAAAAATATTGATTCTATAACTTTAAAAAATATTAATTAAAAATTGAAAAAATGCGCTATAATTTAAATTTAAAAAAAAGCCTCCGAAAAAATCGCCAGCAGTCCATAACAATATCATTCCTATGATTATAAAACTTTTACAATTAAATTTCACTAGACTACTTTACATATTAACCAGGATTAAATAAATTTAAAATTTCTTTCATTGCGAAAAAAAGAATAAAATCGTGGTTTTTGAAATTTAGAAAAAGATACGCCCTCCACGCTTTCACTAAAGATTCTTCAACTGTTTTTTTAGAATGATGTTATCTTGTTCTGAAAGGTGTTTTAATAGTTTTGAAATATATTAATTTCTAATATATCCTTTCATTTTTCAGTAATTTTTTATCGATTTCTAACATACTAATGCACCTGCAGCCAAAGCCAATCGATGTTACATAATCTATAGATATGCCGCTTATAAAAAAAAATGATTCATAAACATAACAGAAAGTTCAATTTGGCATTTTTATTGAAAAAAAATCAGCTTCGCTCGCAAGTTTGTGCGCGTCTAGGTCTTTCCTTACGCTCCGCGCTCGATCTTTGTATATTCCCACACATTTTTTAAACTAAATGTCAAACCATCAACAACAGTAATTTGGTGATAGTGAATTCTCTTTTGTTAAAGCTCCTTCGGCACTCGCATTTTTATGAAATTTCTGAAACCCCACGCACGAGACGAACAAGAAATTAAAAGACAAAAGTTGTGATTGAGAATGTGCCCACGCAGCGGACAGATTTTTTTTTTGACTTTCAACGATGCTTTTTCCGATTAAAGCAAAAACTAGGCATCCTATCAATAAGTAATTTATAAAAAATGTGTAGATCTTTTTAAAGTACATAATTTTTGTTTACATACCTTTTCGCTTATTTTGCAGAGTTTAACCGTAAAATTAAGATTTTTATTTGCCATTATTTTTTTATGCTATCAAAATTTGAATTATCGATTTTTAAAGAAAATTCAAAAAGTCGTTCAGGGAATCTTATAGGGGATTCAAAAGGCAACATTTTCCTTTCATTGAATTTTTTCAAATTGCGCGTTATTTGACTTGAAATTTTCATTTTCGTGTGCTTTTTGGACTTATGTAAATGCTATATATCTGGTAATTTTGTTTTCATTAAACAAAAACCTTAGAGAAATTTTTTCTGTTTTTGAGGACTATAAATAATTGTACAGAGAATTTTTGAATCTTAAAAAAAAGTGGTTTAAAAAATTTTCAAAATATGCTCAGTTTTAGAATTTTTATCCAAAATGGATAGATAATAAACTTAATTTTTATTTTAGGATTCTAAAAGAGTATACCAAATTTTAAACCAATCTGACAATTCTTTCGAAATCTATCGTGCTAATAAACTAAATACACGCAACAAACTACACACACACACAGGCACACAGTTGGCAGGCTCATTCGTAAAAACCTGTTTTGCGGATTTAGAGGGTCTCAAAACGTGGACATTTGACAAACAACAATAGAAGGCGGGGGGGGGGAGCAAATTTTAAACAAATCTAGTACCTTCGCTGGATGAGAATGTAAAAATTAATTAATTTTACCATAATAATGTTTTTTTGATAGTTATTTTATTGTTTTAATCGTTAGAAATGGGATTGGGAACATGCAAAAATTAAATATTTGGCAAACACACACACAAGCTGAAAAAGAAATTAAATAATCAAAGTTTTGAAGAATAAAGAATAAAACAAAAACCGCACATCCTATTAAAATGACAATATAACAAATTGGTAGGTCTTTTTTAAATGCACAATTTTTATTTAATCATCGTTTGTTTTTCGTGCAATAAAAATTTGAATGTTCGATTTTCTAAAAAAACTCAAAAATTTTTATGATTATCTTGTAGGGTGTGTCAAAAGAAACATTTTTCGTATCTTGCGTTGTTTGGCTGACAGTGTTAATTTTCGTTCCTTTTTTGGGATTTTGAAAATGCTACATCTCTGAAAATTTTAAATTAAAAAAATTCATTAGGAGAAATTGTTTGTCTTTTTAAGTGCTATGAATAATTGTAGAGAGAAGTTTTAAATCTCGAAAAAAGTAGTCTCGAAAATTTTCAAAATATGCTTACTTTAAAATTTTTCACCTAAAATGGCTGGCTAACGAACTTGACCTTTATTTTAGGATACTAAAAAAATATACCAAATGCCAATCCAATCTCTCAATTCTTTCGAAAGTTATCTTGCTGACAAACTAAAAATCTACACGCAGACACAGACGGACACACAGTTGGCATACACATTTATAAAAATCTGTTTCTCGGATTCAGAAGGTCTCAAATCGTGGACATTTGACAAAAACACGGGGGGACAAATTTTACACAAAGCTATTACCTACTCTGGATGAGAATGAAATACATTTAAAAAAATATCCAGATGCAAATATATGACGGCCTAATTTACACTGAATTTTACCAGATTCTTGCACAAAATTGTTAAAAATAATTATTCTGTTAATTTGAATCCGCAAACCTCAAAATTAAAAGTAAATGATAAAAAATTATTACTAAAAAATGAATATAATCCCTACAACATTCTATCCAAAGCTTATAGAACGTCCAGGGAATTAATGTGGAAACAAAATATTTTCTTTCTAGATTAAAATTTTTATGTTTGATTGAGCGGCATTTTTTAACTTAAAATATAGTTTACTAACGCCCTGACTAACTAATATAAATTTTATTAAAAATTTTAGTATTTTGTTTCTGCAAAATGATGTAATGCAACCAAATAACTTTCTCGAGTGCTCTTCTGGAACTTATATTTCTTTAATTTTAATTTTTAATTTTTATTTTAATTTCTTTGATTGAAAAGACTTTTACTTCAGCCTTATTGATAAATAATACAGCTCAAGGAGTAAATATCTGGATAATTCCAGAATCTTCAAAGCTCTTTAAAGTCACATTATTAGATTTATTATTTATTTTAGAATTCTATGATAATATAGAATATATTGATACTGACTTGGTATTGCAAATATTGGTTAAGGTTTATGCTTCACTTTTATTAGATAAATTTATCAATAGGCGCTAGTTTAGGGTTGTGACGATGATTAAATGTTGTACCTTATATTCGCTGGCATGATCAGTGTCAAGACTGAAAAACATCTGAAGTGCTTTCATTGTTAAAAATTTTTTTCTGTCCTAAAGAAATCCCAATTACGAGTTCTGTCCGAAAAATATCCGATCTAGTAGTATACCAGGTGTAAGAGTTACATCTAGTAAATGGCTAAGATATTGCCTTTAAGTTATTTGTCTTTGGAAGCTGCAACCTTTTTTCCAGCTATCCTCCTGCTATCAGAAGCAATTCTTAAAGGCTTATTTTGAAACAGCCAACAGCTGCTTAGTTCCATTCTGTTTCATTTTCTCCACGTGTTAGAATCATTTTCCTTTTAGAGAATAATTCAACTTGGAAAACCGCCTTAAATCTTTGGGAATCAGGTTAGAATTATATGAGGACTTCCAAAGTTTTGTAAGTTCTTGTTTCATCAGAAATTGCTGAATGAGCTGCCATGAATTGACAAGTGCGTTGGTGTGGTAAAAAACCCTGTTTCCAGTTTTCTACAAATCAGCTCTTTTTCTTCTTACTGCAGCATGTAATCACTTTAGAACTTGTTTGTTTGATCAACTTGTTGGTTTGGTCAAACTCTTTGTTTGCTGACATTTTGGAATATATTAATGATGCAAAACACATTCCTGATAAAAAAAATAAAATAAAACAGTTAGCATTGTCTTAACGTTGCTTCGCCTCCAGATGTCTTCCGCGGTGAAAATTTTGTTTTTTCTCAGAATCACAGGAAGAAACCCATAATTCATCTCTAGTACTGACCTTTTTGAATATTTCCGGGTTGTTTTTAGTTTATTTCAAATTATTATGGTCAACTTCCACTCGATAATTCGTATGGTATTCGGCAGTAGCCACGGGACAAATTTTACAGCCAAGCGGCTCATCCCCAAATCTTGACATCAAACTTCCGAAAAGATGGTTTCTCGAAACCCAAGGTCATCCTCTACCTATTTCACTCTTAAATAACGATTTTCATGAAGCAGAACACTGATCAACAGAAAATTTTCAGGTACATGTAATTTAGTATTGAACCTGTCAGAGGTCCGCTCTAAATCGTAAATATTTTTGGCAACAGCGGAACTACCTACAGAGTTAGAGATCAAGATCAGATAAGCTCTCGACAGAACTCGCAGGATTTTATTCTTAGATCGGTCTGTGAAAAAGCCTTTCATAAAGTGCGGTAAACAAAAAGTTCATCTTTCTTCTCATTCCACATTCATATCAGGGAAACAAAAGGCAGTAACTCTTCGTAAGAGGCTACTATGATGAACGTGAAACCTAGTGGTGTAATTATCGAGGATGGAGTTAGACAAGATATCAGATGTCCCATTGTAGCAGATTTGTCTCGCTTTGAGTAAGGTGGGCCTTACAGTGGAAAAGCGAACATTATAATGTGGAGGCGATGATACGAAGGCATCTTTCCGGCTACGTTTCCACGAAACATTATGTACAAGCCACGGATGAGGAAACACGCAGGCTCAGCTGATTCAGAGATCTGCTCGTTCATCGTGAATTATCTGCGGGGATGAGTATTCACATGTCACGGCACGGTACGCCCTATCTCGAGCTCTCGAGTACCCATCCTCACATGAACCCGTTTTAGGGGTTTACTTTCACCCAACTTAATGCTATGAAATCAAGTCTAAATCCGAGGAAATGCCTCTATCCATTAGCGACCCGCTGCGAAAAGGATCTGGGTAAGTGACACTATTTTCTAGTTAAATTGCGGACGACCAGAGTAAGCTAAACCAACTATTACTGGAACAACGTAAAAAGTATGTATAATACTGGTAGAATAATAAATACCGTTGAGTATCTTTTATATTCTAACATCAATCATAAAACTACAAATTTTCTGGTGTTTTTAAAAGTTCTTTGAAAATTATTACAACTATTTATTTTTGTTCGCATAAGTTATACATTGCTCCTTAAAATCTGTGAACTAACTGATGAATAATTCGCCATTTTTTTATTTTAAAACTTTCCTCGATCGAAATCATTTCAAATCAAGCAGATTCTACACTTGAAATTACAGAATCTCTCGGATACGAAATATGTTGTAATTTTGAGGAAATTAGGCCCCAAACTTATATTGTTTCAATTTTTTGTTGAATTTTTCAATATCAAGAGGAAAATTCCTTGTGAGTTTTATGCAGGCTAAATAACTTTTGTGGCCAGGAGAATTTTTTTCATAAAATCGAATTCTTGCATTTTGTCTTGCAAACAACTATAGGTATGAAAATATTTTAAGAAAAAATTTTGCGCAATTGAGAGAGTTCTACAAAAATTTCTTTTTCTCATTTACCATATCTTGCACTATTTTCGAGAAAAATACAAAAATTCAATTTTCATTAGCAAAAAAATTCTCTTTACTCTTGGAACAATCTCAAACATTCACACTTGCAAGCCATCACCGATGCTAAAAAATTTGGTGACTGAAGTGCAAAAGATTTTAAAAGATTTAAAAGATATTTTTTCGGCTATCCGCACTAATAAAAAATTTTAACAACTTATCATTTCGACTTTTTTTATAAAATTAAAATTATCAGAGACTATAACATTTTGTAAATCTGAATTAAAAAGCGGAAATTGTCGCTTTACTACCTCAAGAAAGAAACCTTTGAAAAGAAAAACTTTGCATTTTAAAAGCCTTATAAGTTTAATAGAACAACTTTTTGAATTTTCATAAAAACTTGAAAACTAAAATATTGTATTGCAAAAAAATAATTAAATATTTTATTTTTTGTGAATAACTATGCAATATGGCAAACAAATTTATAACAAAAATTTGAAAATTTCTTATCAATAAATTTTTAACAGTAAACGTAGTTTTTATATTATTCGTGAAAGGCAAAATTAAAAAATTTTAAATTAAAATCGTTTAAAAACGACGTAAGGTACGAAAACCAATTAATAGGCAAAAGCTGTTTACTTAAAAAAGATCTAACAATTTTGTAATAACAATTTTTAGATAAGATGATTAAATTTTCTTTCAATCGGAAAAAATAAGACTAAACATTAAAAATTAAGTTTCTGGAAAAACGCCAGAAGAGATGAAAAAATAAAAACACAAAAGTTTGTCAATCAAAAAAAGGACCCACAAATTTGT
>JAAAKG020138296.1:0-12669 GCA_010014905.2 Druon quercuslanigerum
AATGTTATGGCTTCAAACAAACATATATCTACTTCATAGTTTAATAATTTGTGACGGTATATATATATATATATATATATATATATATATATATATATATTGCCTACTACATACCCATCACCTTAAAAAGCAGCACTTAAGGTCCGCTTCACAGACATCACAATTTTTTTATATAAGTAACCATAGTGATAATATTAATCGGCTTGTGCTTGCTCGATTCACTATTGCACTATTGCAGGGCTCCGACCGTGCGACTTATTCGTCTTTTTGAAGAAAAATACGACTTAAAGACTTTTTTTCATTTTTCTCAGAAGTTCGCTATACTTAGTTTAAATTCTAATCCAAAAAAAGTAAAAAAGCTTTCATTAAAAACTAAAAAAAGGTGCCATTTTCATTGAGAAAATAAAAAATTGAATAATTTCTCATTAAAGCTTTTATACTTAGAAAATGTTTGAAGTTGAATCTTTTCCTATTCCCCTTTTTTTGTGTTGTCGCTTGAACGCCAACTGAATTAATAGAACCTAATAAGAATCTAATTATTTTTAGTAGAGAAAGTTTATTCTTTTATGTAAAAAATCTGATTTAACTGTGTTGTTGAGCATTTTCCTTTTAGCTTAGAAAAGTCAACCGTTTGGGTTTAAAAATTCCTCTTTTACGGTAGAAGTCATCGTTTTTTTTTAAATTTCACCTATTTTGTTCATTCAGGTGTCTTTGTTGCAAACGATCTGTTTGCTGAAAATCAAACTTTAAGGTTTAAAATTTAATGAAGAAATTGTCTTTGGATTGAAAATTCGTCTCGTTTGGTCAATTTTATGTTCACATTAATTTTATTTAAAAAAATGTTATTTTTGGGGTTTCTTAAAACTTCAAAATATTCTAAAATTATTCAAATTTTTCTTTAAATCTTTGAATATCTTCAAAAATTAAAAGATTGCCTTGATATCTTCCAAGTTTTTTTACAGTTTTAGAAATAATTTGAAGTAAATATTTTTTATATAAAAAATTCTTTGTGAACAGCTACTAAAAATCTCTTAAAATAGCATAAAGTTTTTCTTAATTTTGTTTAACTTCCGAACATTTAAAAAAGTTTCTTACATTCTTCTAGTTTCTTTTTCGACATATTTTGATATCTTCAAAACTTAAAATTAATTATTTAAATACAACTTTAATTGTTTTAAATTTTCTCATAAATATTAGTGTGGGTACCGGTCATTTATTGGTTAGTTTTTAAAATATGGATTATTAGAAAATGATAATTTCTTACATGTTTTCATAGTTTTCTCAAAAAAATTTTGAAATGAAAAAAGTGTTCTAAATCGAATAATTGCAAATTTATAGCAATGTTCAGATTTTTTTGGTTCCAAATATTTTAAAATTTAAAAGCTATAACAGTTATAGTATTGAAAACTATCAGAGTGGAATAATTGTAGATCAAAAATTCGAAAATTATGTTTCAGTGTATTTTTAAAGCATTTAACTGCGGATAATTAATACGTGAAAGCTTTTAAATAAAATTTGAAATTATGTTTTTTAAGATCTTTAATTTCAAATTGTTCGATATTGAATGTTTAATGTTCAATTTCTAATTGTAAAATTGAAAACAATTGTAAAACATAGAAATATAAAATCATCCAAGTTAAAATAATCGAAATTTTTTGGTATTGTAGTGCACATTTTGGTATATTTTTTCGAATTTTAACTTTAGAATCATTGCTATTAAATGAGATTTTCTAATTAAAAGAAATACAAAAGAAATTATAAGAGCACGATTAACTATAGTCAATAAACTATAAGTAACTACAGTAATATGCTACTGTAAAATTAAAAGTTTATTATTTTCTTTGTTTCATGTGATTTTCAAAATTGTGACTATCTACAGTCAATTTATAAAACTGTCATGATGAGTAGGTACAAAAAATCCAGTCTTTTAATCTCAAATTGGCCCTTCTTCTCTTCAGTTTTTTTTTCACCACTTGCATTATCATTCAAACTAGTTTTTTGTTGCCGTAGCACTGCATATAGCATGCTATATTGATTAATAGAATAAATTCATTTTGAAAATCGAAGCATTAAGAGCATTGGGAGAATTTCAATCATCAAAAAGTAATTAATACTTGAAACGATATAAAGGATCCTCCATGGTACCGATTTAATGAAAGACTTCCATTAAAGTCCATTGTCCTCCACTTGTAGTGGCTTTTCAGAGGGCGAGTATCCTCGAAAAGGATTGGTTTAAGAAACGATATTACGTTACTATTGTTTGGAAGGTTGTAGAGCGAAGCTTATTACAAGTCTATGAACTTATAGATAGAGGTTCGATATACCAGTTAGTAGTTTCCTCACGATTGTCCTGCCTGCCAGTACCAGGACCAGGATCCACTTTTCTATCTTTGTCCTCTTTTGTCTTCATTTCACGTGTTTTTCCATCCTCTGGTTCTAAAATCTGTCCACGACAGGGTATAACTCAGAAACTGAGTACACAGTATAACACTCTAATACTGTGACGTAAAGGCGCTTTCTAAAAACTTAAGACTTTTCATTTTCCACTTAATTAACCGACTTTATCGAGATCGAAAGCCAGGACCTTCAGGGTGTTAATGAACATAAAAATTAAAACATTGGCAGGGTGTCTGGAAGCATATGAATGGTCGGGAACCATAAGGGACTAACCCACCAAATTTTCAAAATGCACTTTTTGCTTTTCGTATTGGACAATCTCCTACGTGTCGAGATGTTTCATAAAGTGGAGAATTCAGATTTACTGTTTTTAATCAAATAACAAAGTTCCTCAAAAGGTTATCCCAACAAGTAGTCGGTGAACAGTTTTTCCGTTCTCCTGAAATAATGGTCCCCGACCATGCATATGTACTTATGATAAGGGTTAAGTGCGAACTTTTCTTTCAAAATTTTAAACATTCAATTAGGGAGAAAAGTACTTGATTCATTTGACTTTTTTCGACATGTTACAAGTGTTGATCGGATTCTTGTCCTAAAAAAAAGGTTTCAATGTATGTCTTTGAGTTGCCTCCTTTTTGAATATTGAATATAAAAATTTTTTTTTCAAATTTGAAAAGAAAGTTGTTCTACAGGGAAAAATGTTCTCTTAATGATGACCACACTGAAGCGAATTCAGAATTCCCTCACGTGGGTCAGGAAAAAGGAATTGAGTTAGTAAATTTCGGCCAACAATATTTGAACCCTGTGAAGCCAGTGTACTTCTATGGGCCAAAATCAGAAATCCATTAGCAAGTGATTGACTGGTGATTTGGCTGACGTGCTAGACGCGTTTTTGCCAATTGAGCTTCAATCCCTACCCCTTCCCTTTTCCTCTTTCCCTTTGCTCCATCCCTCATTCCATCGTCCAGGCGTGGAACTAGCCATGATAGGGTTGGCCGATCGATTAAACAGAGGGCGGGTAACCAACATCCCAACTTGCTTTATTAATCGGCTTATTGAACCGTAGGTTACAAGTGCATGCGATTACGTCAAGCTTTCCGCCAATTTGACGATCTGCCAATCGGATTAACGCTTTTTTCAAACATCAAGTGCGAAAATAAAATTAGAGGGGAAACACTTTTAGGGACAATGTTTTATCAGTGGCAATCAGCTGTTTCACCCTTCGTTAAATAAATCTGTTTTTAATGATTACATCATTTTTTAATTAACCTTTAGATATTTTTAAGTATATTTTTTCAACAAACATTGAGAAATTAAATTGTGCAACACAATTTTACAATAAGGCTTTAAAAGAATTATGTACTTGAAAAAAACTGGTTTTAAAAACAATACTTAAGAAAAGCAATGCTTGCAAAATAATTGCAGAAAAGGAGTTAAAATAACAGAAATATGTTTTCAAATATCATTCTAAAACGGCTTGTTGGAAATTGATATATGTTAATTGAAAAAAGAATGAGAAAAAAAGAATGAGACATCCAAAACAATCCCTTTCTCATTTCTTTATTATTTATCCGTCTATTTTATACTACCAGGATCCAACATGTTTCCAAAACTTTTAGGCGTCCTCTTCAGGGAAATACTATAATAGAGAATATTGTTATGTTATGCTAATATTGATTAAAAACAGAATTTAATTTGAAGTTAATCATTAAGGACTTATTAACATTTTTTACATTATTATATTCAATATTTCTCATAATTGATTGTATCTTTAAAAAAATAGAACTTTAATTAACACCTCAGACAAAACATCTTGAGAGTTCATTTTACTGGTAATCGGTTCGAAATATCAAATGAAATCAATATCAAGAAAGCTTCAATTTCAATCTATTCGATAAAAATTTATTTCTTTGTAATTCTTTCCTTAAATCCAGGAAAAAATGAAAATTCTTCTTTCAATAATGATTTGCAATAACATGGAACAAACAATTTTATTTTTACTTTCTGGTTCAACAGAGACCATGGATTCATAGAAAAGAAATCGTGAAAATGATTGTTAAAGAAATACACGTCTATGATTTTAATCGTTATTCAGCTTTTAACCAAATTTTCTTATATTTTTTTCCCCAGAAAAGATTGAAAAAATTTATTTTAAATCAGTACCTTCAGAAGGAAGTAATTTTTCGTAAACTTTTGTAAATGCACAGAATTACAGATCAGAAGTTTATTTTAAAATATATTTATCGCTATCGAAAAGAATGTTGTATTTGTTATAAAAATTCATTATTTTGTTCAAAGAAAGGACATGTGAAATTTTTTGGGGAAAAACGACACAAGGTCTATGGCCTTTTGTTTATTAAACATTTAAAAGTACACTTTTTAAACAGTCCCCCACCGTGTGAGTCACGCTTACCCCCAAAGAGACACAGCTTAATGGGGTAATGATAATAATAATAATAATAATAATAAACCTAAAAAAAATTGGATGACATAATTGCAAAAGAACGCGTAGAAAGAATTATGTTCTTAAAATAAAATAACCTTTAGATATAAATGCAAGTAAAATATCGTAAGAGAAGATATATTCCCAACGACCACAATCACAATTCAGTTATTTTCCCCTATTTTTCTCAAAATCTCCTATAACCCCTACATTTGAGAATGCTGTCATTTTTTCCTTTTTTCCGAAACTGGGATTAATTTTTCAAGAATTAAAAAAAAAACTCGGGGCCATTAATGAAGAAATTATTATTACCTCAGAGAAGGTACGATCAAAAGGAAAAATACAAAAATAAATTGTCGACAATTTGCGCAAAAAAAGTAGAAAAAAGAAAATCTGACATAATTGATTTAACAGTGTCATGAAATTGACGTTTTAACAAAAATCAGTAGATTTAAAGATTCATAATTTTTTAACGATTTTAGGTTATTTGAGTATTGTTAACCGGAAATCGGTATTTTTAGTAAATATACATTAGATTTCAATTGTACAATTGTAAGTTAAGCGACCGGTTTTCACCGGGAAATATTAATATGGATTTCAAAAAAGATTCATAGGTTTTAAATCATTTACGGTTATGTAAATATTTTTCTCCATGTCCCAAATTTTTTTACATGGTGTTTTTAATAATGAATAGAAAGATATTTTGGATTTAAGTTTAGAAGCATGAAACTTACAATATTTTGTTGTTGTTGACGTTTTATATCGGAAATCGATACTGTGAATAAAAAATCATTAGAATTTTGGAACAATTTTAGTTTATGTTAACACTTTTTATCTAAAGTCGGAAATTTCAAGCAAAAAAACATTTGGTTTAAAAGAAGATTTACAATCTTAAACAATGTTATTTCATGTTAGTGTTTTTGTCTAAAATTTGTATTATTAATAGCAGTTAATAATAGATACCATGAAGTAGAAAAATGTTGTTTTGATATTAATTTTATATTTCAATTTAAAAATTGCGCGAGACAAAAAAAATAATAGCGTGCACAGCGCGCGTGTTTTTTTAGTCCAATAAAATTCGTGATTCCTTATAAAATTTTTGAATTTATTAATTTTTGTTCAGTATTCTATAGTTGTTAGAAGAAAAAGAAATTCTTTCCCTACAATTAAACTTTCTGAACCATTGTAATTCTTGTATTCCACTAAAAGAAATTTACATATAAAATTCCCCCACTTTGATGACATTGTCAATACCACGTGAGAAAAGTCTGCCACTCAAAGGTGAAACTTCACAGGGGAGATTCGTGTGATAAAAGGAAGGAAAAAATCTGTTGAAGGAGGATGACTGTAAATTTTCGAGGAATCCTGTAAAGGCGCGAAGGTTGTATAGAGAACGAGTATGTTTATCCCACGCGTCGTGTTAAATCCGTTGGTATGGTGAAAGCAACGAGTTAAGCAGTAGATCGCTGTAGACTGAAACATCCATTCAAGACAAGATACACATTGAACAAACGAATCCTCTTTACATTTCGATTTATTTTAGCCGGAGATACAATATGCGCTAGACACCGAGAAATAAGTAATAGTTAAGTAACACCTTATAAGGCATCCCAGACGTAGGTAAGAGAAGTAAAGATATTTTCCCTAAGACGTCCGTGAGTGCCAGTGTGATTAACTGAAGAGGATAGAAGATTTGCAATTGACAAATTTCATTTGTCAGTATTTAAAGATCAGTGTTCTTCTCATTTTATTGTAGCTATATTTAGATTTTTATACAATGGGTATAATGGTGAAAATCAAAAAGTTGGAATTATTCGATTTTAAATAGAATGGAAAAAATTATTTCAAATAAATTAACATAAAACATTTTTTTCTATCCATATTAAATGCATTGAATGCAAAAACATCAATGTTATCATTATACTTGTATATAGGTATTATCAATCTTTTGAAGTGAATTTACGATACTTGGTATGTAAGTGTATGATACAATTAATACAATTAATCAAAGAAATAATTACCAAATCAAATGTCTTATTTTACGGATTTTTTCAAGCCCTCAGCTGTTATACCAGGTTTATTTTTGTTAAGTAAATAATTTTCATGCTGCAAAGCATTATGAGAAAATATAACTTACAATATCATTTTTAAATTAAGAAATAAGAAAATAATCGATTATTTTGTTTTACCGTGAGGCATGCGAATAAGGAATACAATTTTTATTATTTAAAAAAATATTTTTAGTCTGGAATAATATATTTTTCAGGTAAAAAAGAAATATTTTTATCAATTTTTTCTTCATAAGCTACCTCATAATGTATGTTTTTTCCGATGATAACAAGTGTTATCCGATGACTCCGAATTGCTGAACGATGTTTTTCGAGCTTCTAAATTCGGCATTCTTGCCAAAAACACACTTCAATTTTCATTAAATTTTCTCATCTTAAAGCCACAATTATCTTCAATTATTAAACTATTTAGTTCGGAAAATAAAAAATTTAAGCCACGAAATTAAAGCAAAATCATTTTCCCACCGGACGACATACAAACTATAGGCCATCTATAAAGTCATCTTAACAAACTCTGTAACTACAATTAGAAATAACAAACTATATTTTGTACCTCTTGCGTATAATTCTGAAAAATTTGTCTATTTCACAATTATTATATCATGTTTTTTTCAAAGATATAGCGTCATAGATTGAAGAAAATATTTAGAGCGACACGTTACCGACTGACATTTACTCATATTTAATCGAATTTATTTGGATGTGAATGATAATCAAGGGACGTGTTATTTTAAACTTATTCAAGATTCAAGAGAAATTTTATTTCTCTTGGATTATTGTCTATCCACTCGTTAAAACTTACTAAAACTAAATAAACTCATATGAGAAATTGAAATATTTATTAGACCTGCAGACGTTAAGTCTTAGCTTTATAGGCGAAATATAGGCTTTACAATTTACATGATGACTTTGTGAGTCTTTTTACTTGGGTTGATGAATGCAGAGATTGATCAGCAGCCTGGATCGGAGGAGTGTTGCGGAAAAGAGCGTCTTGCCTAAATAAACAACGCGGGAATTTTAGGCCAATTAAAGAATATGTACCCCTTCTTCAATAACAGCTATTAAGAATTTTAAAAGAGTCAAAGTATCTGATATGTGATTTAAAAGAAAAATAGAAGTGCGGCACTAATTGATGTAAATATTGTCATACATCTAATAAATTATGTATAAAAAAACCTGCTTCGATTTTCTTATATCCAATTTTCTTGAGTGATTAAAACATAAATACAAGAGGAGCAGATGATAAAGGTTAATAGTAATTGCAGTAATCAAACTCGATGGTAGTAAGTGCAATCATTAAGGTCGAATACAAGAAGGAAAAAAGAAGAACAAAGTGCAGTTTTGCGCTTTTGAATATGGCATGATAAAATATAATGCGAAAGTTGTCGAGTACTGGAGGAAAATTATTATTCGATATTAAATGAATGTCATCGTTGATATATCGTCATTCCTCCGCCTTTGATTATAATTAACTATACCGCCCTTACTTTGTTGGCAAAGTATAGTCATCAAGCCTAATCGACTGGATGTTATCCTTTCACTTATACTCCTCTCAATTTTTTTTCGAAATCTGATTACCCAGAATATCTTGTACATAAAACAAATAATCGTAATTTTAATACTTATGTTCTACTTATCGTAAAGTGCCAATTATCGTCGGGAATGTGAGTAACATTTCAAACAAGACACGAAAATAGAAAGGAAAAAAAAAAGATGAGTAAAAATGAAAACCATGCGAGAAGATGCAAAGCAGGAGGAGATAGTGAAGGAGATAGTAGGGACATATTTTGTTACCTTCGGAGGAACATAATATCCGATTGGTATTTACATTGAAGGAATATATGCTCGTAAATTCGAGTGCGTTAACTATATTCCAATATCGACTAGCTCGAAATGAGCAAACAATACCGAAGGACCCTGGCAAACATCTGGAATTACATTTAGCCGATTCGTGTATGAACATTGAACATGTAGATACAATAGCACATAGAGATATGCACCTCGAGGCCAGTGGGTATACGATTGTAAGGGCCAAGCGGATCCCATTGTATGTACATACGTGCGAAGGATTACAATGCCTTTGTGTATGCGTGGGCCGACGTCCTCCTGCAAGGTGGTGACCAGATTCTCCGAGTCATGAAATCACATCGAAGATCCTTAATTCTTGATTCTATTTAACTCTAATAGATAAATTGATTCCTGCATCAAGGGTGATGGATAACCATTCCATTATACGTACCTTGAAACGAAGGCTCCTCCCCTATATTTGGAGTCCAACGAAGATCTGGAAGAAAATGTGTTTTCATCGTTACTGATCTGTATCTTCGAATATATGATTATTTTTGAACAAAATCGTTCTTAGGTAACTACGACCTGTTGTATTTTATTTGTTTAGATGCAAAACTGTAGATAGGTTTGATGTTCATGCAGAAAGCAGACGAGAAAACTTGTGAAAAAATCTATCTACGTCGATCGGTTCTGGAGTTATTCACTAAATAATTTAAGTGCAGCATCTTATGATATACAAAACTGTATATAGGTTTTTTCTTCCGAAAAGTTTACACGTACTCGTTGAGAATCAGGATGCAGAATCGTATATATTTACATAGTTTTTCCTTCGCATGGCACAAATAACTGATTTACGTACATAAAAAAAAACTATATCCAGTATGTACGATTTTCAAAGTAGTTTCTTGCCGCGCAGTCGACCTTTCAATACTGCTTTTCTATGTGAAGTAGCGGTATGCCACAAACAACACACATGGAATATATAGTACGCACTACCATCTATCTCTAAACAATAAAAATGAAAATTTTAATAAGTGGGTTTTCTTGGAAAATTCATCTTCAAGTATTGTAGATCAATGAAAACAACAAGGGCTCTATTTTGGACTTTGCATTTTTTTAATTTTTTAGACGTCTCGTGCAATCTTCAAGTAATTGTAAAAAATAAACTTTTTGACCACTTGGTGTGTCCTTAGATTTTTACCCTAGAATTATATATTTAAATGCTAAATTATTTTGATATGATTACCTAGACAATTTTTAAAGGTTCATAACGTTTCTAGAACATACTTGGCTCTTACAGACAAACAAAAATTAATGTTCGATTCCAAGAAATTTGTTGGGTTAAATAAATTATGGTTGTGTGTTCCTTCGACAATTTTTCTTTAGTTTACAATGATTTTCTTCATCTTAAAGTTATTTTTGGTTCAATGAAATACATTATGTTAATGAAACGGTTTCTTTAATTCAAACAAAAATATTTTCAAGTATATTCTCTAATTTTCTAATAATCCAAAAATTATTATGCAGAATAGGTTTTATAATGATTTCAACAGATTTCAAGGTTTTCAAATTTTTTCACAAAGATTTGACAATATTCTGGTACTTTCTAGAAGTTTATAAAATGATTTTTAATGTTTATCAATGTCCTCCAATGTTTCTTAATTTCCTAGATTCTTCTAGACAATTCTAAAATGTTCCTAATTTCAGGTACTTTTGAACTTTTGTTGAATGTTTTATGATCTACGTTATTTTGATATTCTGATAGAATATCTTGGAATATGTTGTAGTAAATGATGTTTAGTAAGGTGTGCTAAGCAATCGCAATGTTTTTTTTAACTTGAACTCTCCACCCTAGTTTACTATTGGGGAAAATAAATGCTTACTTTTGCTTTATTTAAAAAGAAAGTTTAAATTTCGGTTCTGGGGCCTTGAACTGGCCCAAAATGATTATAACTATTAACCAACGTTAATTTCTGTAAACATAATAAGTGTTCCTCAGAACATAGAACTGATAGTGTCAGGCGTCAACAAAAAAATTGATCTAATTAGAACAAAAATATTAACTACCCTTTATAGGGTTTGAAATATAACATTGTTCATTTTCAAATTTCTACAGGCAATTCTTTGACTATTTTAGTACTTGTTTCTTCATTCTCTAGTAGTTTCAGTTGCATTTTCTACCAAAAACTTATTATTGTTATAGAAATTAACGTTAATTCATGGTTTTAATTATCTTGGGACGGTTTCGGCCCCAGGATCACAGTTTAATCTTTTTTTAGATAAAACCAAAAATATGTCATTATTCTTTTTTACAAAATTGAACAAGTTTAGGGCAACGTGATCAAAAAAATGAAGGCTTTTTTAATACGCCCAAATGTTCAGGCCTAAACATCTTTTACTGTATCTGATAATTTGAACACAGAAATATAAAGTTACAGTTTTTAAAAATAAACGGTGTCAAAATGTACTGAAACAAAGCAGTTTTTGTATTGATAAAGAGAGCGAATATAACTAAAGTTCAGAATGATTTTCTATGTAAATGACCTAAAACAAAATTGAATCCCTAGTTTTTTCTGTTCGATTCGTTTATAATTGTTACATAAAAAATCCTAAAATATTCTAGAATTCTAGATTATCCTGCGCTTCTGGAATATTCTGCAATGGTCTATAATGCTGAAGACCTCTTTGTATCTTAAGAAAGAGAGTTGAGCTTAAACAATGACACCTATTTTAATGGCTCAAAAAATTATTCATACCGCGTAGAAGCGTTTCTCCTCCTGTTTATGCGTGAAAGTTGTAAAATTGAGCTAGGCGTAACTCACGAATATGCCCTGCATCACGCATTATGCTAATGTGCATGTAGCTGATTGAGATAATCCTGAAGCGATTTTGTCGCTGCGCTTCGCCGAACCTATCGCACGAAAATACTTTGTGCGAATGGGAGTTTATATGTCTCGTAAATCCGAATAAACATGCGACTGTACTTCGCGAGCAAATCGGATATTTACGATTTCTGGCCATATATGCGAGTGCGAGAGCCTGTTGTAATCAGGAGGCTACTCTCATTCATCATCTGGTGTCCTCGATAAGGGGAGGAATCCGCCAGTTAGAAGATATACTAGTTACTGGTGGGAACTAACCTATAATCATCGATGATGCTTAAGGCTCGTTTTGCATGAGATATTCGCCTGATAACAGAGCCGGCTTCGACGATTTGCTGATCCGGCGATTTGCTGATTTAATCGCAAGTTGGGGGCGTCACTTTCTTCATTGAGGAATTCCTCTTCCGAACGAGAATTCGATTTTTTGTGTCTGTACAAAATTTAGGAACATTGCAACCAATAGCATACTTCAGGTTCCCCTTTTTCACTCTTTTCCCACTTTTCAAAGAATTCCTATTTTTTCCCCTGTTTTCATGGGACTTACCCTTATTATTCCCCTTTTTCCACCTTAATGTGAATTTAATTGATTTAGAATCCAATAAGAAAATCTAACTGTTTCTATTTGAAAGTTAATTATTTTTAATTGAAAACTGTGATATTTTTTTTCGTTCAGAATTCATCTCTTATGGTTAAAAATTTTACTATTTGGTGAATTTTTTTTAATCCGTCGATTTGGTTAAAAACTTATTTTTTTCTAAAGTTCAACTACGTATTTGGTTAAAAGTTGACTTACTTTGTTAAACATTCTTCTTATTGGCTACAGATTTAACTATGTTGTTGAACATTCTTTTTTTTATGTCGAAAATTTAACTATTCCATTTTTGTTTGAAAAATGATAGTATTTGGTTGAAAATTTAAAATATTAAAATTTTGATTGAAGATTCATCTTTTTTGGTTGCAAATTCAACTAATTCGTTGAAAGTTTAACTAATTTGTGAACAATTTATTTTATTTCTTAAAGATTTAAATATGTTGTTTGAAATTTTTTTATTGTTTAAGGTGAAAATTAATCGTGCTAGTTACAAAAACT
>JAAAKG020138297.1:0-12669 GCA_010014905.2 Druon quercuslanigerum
ATAAATAATAATAAATATATAATTGTAATATCATGTTTGCAAAAGATAAAAATTTAACTGATTTTTTCAAAAACTTTTGTAATTAAACTTGTATCGATTCAGGAATACGTAAGCTCCACAGCATTATTTTGGTTTTTCGTTTTAATTGCAAATTCAATTTTACAGAATGTTTTTTTCCTCTCTTGTAAAATTTCCATTTTGTCCTTTCCCTCCTTATATCTGCCACCCTTATTTTGTAAGTTCCAATTCCTTGATAATATCAACACAATCACATTTGATCATGAAAATTTAGTTTATGGTATAAATTGTTTATTTTATAAACTAATTATATAAACAAATACATATTTCAGGCATTTATTGGCCGAAAATAATTTTTTTCTTCTTAGTACCTTCAAATGATAATATCAATAATATTTAGTGATAAAAATCATCATTCGTTATTATTTCTTAATTTTATAAACAAATTTGTTAAATAAAAGCATAGTTTGGTCATTTATAGAAACAAAATAATCGGTTTTCTCTCCAATCGTCTTCAAATTGCAAAAGCAGTGATGTTTAAAGACGAAGAATTGTCCACCGATATTATTTGTTTATTTCAAAAACAACTTTTATAAACAAATGCAGAGCTTGACCACTTATAGACAGAAAGCAACCGTTTTTATTTCTAATCATCTTTAAATTATATTAGTCGTGATTTTTAGTGATAAAAACTTGTCATTTAATATTATTTCTTTATCTCATAAACAAATTTTATAAACAAATGCATAATTTGTCCATTGGTAGACAGCCGTTGGTAGACAGCTTACAGCCTTAAAATTATATTATTAGTGATGTTTAGGGATGAAGATTTTTCAATTGATATTATTTGTTTATTTTATAAACAAATACATAGTTTAGCCATTTGTAGATTGAAAGTAATCTTTTCTTATTATTGCATTTAAATGATATCACTAGCAATATTTTTTGATATTCTAGAAGAATTAACTTCCAATTTTTCTATAAATAGCCTAACTATACATTTATTTATAAAATAAAAAAATATTATCAAACGAGAAGTCTTCAACACTAAAGAACATAACTTATATGTAATTTGAAGACGAACAGAAAGAAAAACGCTTACTTTCTTAACAATTAATCTTTTTGGTTGAAAAATTACTTTTCGGTTGAAAATTATTCTTCTTTTTTTTTCTTTGCAAATTTGTTTATTTCAAGTAAAAAATAATTTAATTGGTTACAAATTTCTTTAGATTGTTCAAATTTTAACTACTTTGTTAAAAATATTTTTTTCTATAGAATTAATTTTATGGTTGAAAATTCAAGTTTTTTGTGTGAATCTTTTTTTTGGTTCAAAATTAATTTTTTAACTCATTCTTTGATTTTTTCCCCGATTTTTTGGTTGAAAAATTATTTTTCGGTTGAAAATTATTCTTCTTGTTTGCAAATTTATTTATTTCGTTTAAGAATTAATTTAATTGGTTACAAATTTCCTTACATTGTTAAAAATTTAACTACTTTGTTACAAATATTTTTTTCTAAAGAATTAATTTTAAAGGTAAAAATTTAAGTTTTTTGTGTGAATCTTTTTTTCTTTTGGTTCAAAATTAATTTTATAACTGCTTCTTTGATTTTCCCCGGATTTTTTGGTTGAAAAATTACTTTTTGTTTGAAAATTATTTTTATTCAATAATTAATTGAAATGTTTTTAATTCAAGCATACCTCAGAATGTTAAAAATTAAAATAATTCTTTAAATTTCAATTTTTTATGGTACAAAAAAATGGCTTTTTTGAAAATTGGACTATCTTTTTGAAAATTCCTCCTTTATGATAAAAGTAGATTTATTTGATTAAAATTTTATTCAATTTTATTCAAGTTTTCCATTTTTTGTTAAAAATTCATATTTTTTTTTGTTGAAAATACAACTCAATAATTGAAAAATCGTGTGTTTTGCCCAAATTTCGTATTTTTTCGTAGAAAATTAATCTTATTGGTTAAAACTTTGTCTTTTTGGCAAAAAGCCAACTATTCTGTTAAAAAATTAGTAAATTTGTTGAAAATTCAAGTTTTTTTTTAATTCGTCTATTCGGGCCGAAATTTTTTGCTCGCAGATTGAAAAAAATTCAAAAATGTAACGCTTTAGGGTTAAATTTTAATATTTTTTCTTTGAAAATTGGATTAAATAATTCTGTAAACAATTCACCTATTTCTTTAAAATTCATCTTTTTTGGTTTAAAATTAAACTGGTTTGATGAAAATTTGACTATTTTATTGAAAATGCCCTTTTCATGTTGAAAGTTCATTTTTTCACTAAAAATTTGATTGAAGTTCATTCAAGTTTTCTATTTTTTTTGAAAATTTATTTTTTTTGATAAAAATTCAACAATTTGTTTGAAAATTGATGTGTTTCGTTGAAAATTTGCTTCTTGTTAAAAAATCCAACTATTGTGTTAATTTTTCTAGGTTTGTTAAACAATCGTGATAAATGTTAAAATTTAAAATAATTCTTTGACATTTATCTATTATGGTAGAAAACGAAACGGCTTTTCTGAAAATTGGACTGTCTTGTTAAAAATTCCTCTTTCATGATAAAAGATCATTTTTTTAATTAAAATTTTATTCAAGTTCATTCAAGTTTTTTTGAAAATTTAAGTATTTTTTTTTAAGTCGCCTATTCGGGACGAAAATTTTTGCGCTTAGATTAAAAAAATTCAAAAATGTAACGCTTCAGGGTTGAATTTTCATATTTTTTCTTTGAAAATTGGATAATTTGGTATGAAATTCATCCTTGTAGGTTAAAAATTCAGGCATTTCTTTTTTTCTTGTTAAACATTTGTTAATTGTTCAAAAGTATTTTTTTTGTTAAAATTCAACCATTTTTTGTTGAAAATTTAACTAGTTCGTTGAAAATTAAAAACTTCTATTAACAATTCAGCTTTTTCATTAAAATTATTCTTTATTGGAAGAAAATGAAACTGGTTCGATGAAAATTTAACTATTTTAGTAAAAATGCCCTTTTCATGTTGAAACTTAATTTTTTTCACTGAAAATTTCATTGAAGTTCACTCAAGTTCTCTATTTTTATTTGAAAATTGATGTTTTTCGTTGAAAATTAGTTTTTTGTCAAAAAAACCCAACTATTCTTTTAAAAAATTAATCAAATTATTCAAAATTCAAGTATATTGTTCTGTTAAAAATTCGTCTTATTGGACAGAGAATTTTTCCTTTTTGATTGAAAAAAAATACAAAAATGTCACGCTTTTGGTTTGAATTTCAATGTTTTTTTCTTTAAAAATTGAATCATTTTGTATAAAATTCATCTTTGTATGTTAAAAATTCAAGCACTTCTTTTTTTCTTGTCAAACATTTGTTAATGGGTCAGAAATGTAAAATGTTTTGTTATTGAAATTCAATCGTTTCTTTTTTTTAATTTAACTGGTTGGTTGAAAATCAAAAATTCTGTTAACAATTAAGCCATTTCATTAAAATTCATCTTTTTTGGTAGAAAATAAAACTGGTTTGATAAAAATTTAACTATTTTGTTAAAAATGCCCTTTTCATGTTGAAAGTTAATTTTTTTCACGAACAGTTTTCATTGAAGTTCATTCAAGTCTTCTATTTTTGTTTGAAAATTTATTTTTTTAGATAAAATTTCAACAATTTGTTTGAAAATTTATTTTTTGTTAATAATTTTCTTCTAGATAAAAAAATTCAACTATTCTGTTAAAAAATTAAACAAATTGTTCAAAATTCAAGTAGCTTGTTCTGTTAAAAATTCGTGTTTTTGGGCCGAGAATTTTTCCTTTTTGATTAAAAAAAGATTATAAATGTAACGCTCTTGGGTTGAATTTTAATATTTTTTCATTGAAAATTGAATAATTTGGTATAAAATTCATCTTTGTAGGTTAAAAACTCAAGTACTTCTTTTTTTCATATAAAAAATTTGTTAATTGTTAAAAAATATAACGGTTTTTAGTTGAAATTAAACCGTTTTTATTTGAAAATTTAACTAGTTAGTTGAAAATTTCAAAAATACTATTAACAATTCAGCTATTTTATTAAAATTCATCTTTTTTTTAGAAAATGTAACTGATTCAATGAAAATTGAACTATTTTGTTAAAAATTCCCTTTTCGTATCGAAATTTAATATTTTTCACTGAACATTTCATTTAAATTCATTCAAGTTTTCTATTTTTGTTTGAAAATTTATTTTTTTTGGTAAAAATTCAACAATTGGTTTGAAAATTGATGTGTTTCGTTAAAAATATGTTTTTTGTTAAAAAATCCATCTATTCTGTTAAAAAATGAAACAAATTGTTCAAAATTCAAGTCTATTGTTCTGTTAAAAATTCTTCTTATTGGGCCGAGAATTTTTTCTTTTTGATTGAAAAAAATTCAAAAATGTAACGCTTTTAGTTTAAATTTTAATTCTTTTAAAAATTGGATAATTTGGTATAAAATTCATCTTTGTAGGTTAAAAATTAAAGCACTTCATTTTCTCTTGTTAAACATTTCCTAATTGGTCAAAATGTTTTTTTTCGGTTGAAATTCAATTGTTTTTTTTAAATTTAACTAGTTCCTTGAAAGTTAAAAAATTCTATTAAAAATTCAGCTATTTCATTAATATTCATTTTTGTTGGTACAAAAGGAAACTGGTTTGATGAAAATTTAACTATTTTATGAAAAATGCCTTTTTTTCTTTGAAAATTTCTTTTTTTAGATAAAAATTCAACCATTTCTTTGAAAATTGATGTGTTTCGTTTAAAATATGTTTTTTGTAAAAAAATCCAACTATTCTGTTAAAAAATTTAACAAATCGTTCAAAATTCAAGTATATTATTCTGTTGATATTTCGTCTTTTTGGGCCGAGATTTTTTCCTTTTTGATTGAAAAAAATGTTTAAAAATGTAACGCTTTTAGGTTGAATTTTAATATTTTTTTTTTTTAAATTAGATAATTTGGTATAAAATTCATCTTTGTAGGTTAAAAATTCAAGTACTTCATTTTTTCTTGTTAAACATTTGTTAATTGTTAAAAAATTTAACGATTTTTAGCTGAAATTCAATCGTTTTTTTGTTGAAAATTTAAGTAGTTAGTTTAAAATTATAAATTTCTATTAACAATTTATCTTTTTCAGTAGAAAATTAAACTGGTTGGATGAAAATTTAACTATTTTATCAAAAATGCCCTTTTCATGTTGAAAGTTAATTTTTCCACTGAAAATTTCATTGAAGTTCTTTCAAGTTTTCTATTTTCATTTGAAAATTAATTTTTTTATATGAAAATTCAACAACAATGTGTTGAAACATGTGTGAATTTTAAAAAATTACATTTTTAAAAGTTACGTTTTTTAAAAATTCGAAGAAATTTGTTTTTTGCAAAAAAATCCAACTAGTCTGTTAAGAAATTTAAAATTCGTCTTTTTGGGCCGAGAATTTAAAAAAAAATATTTACAAATATTAAAAAGTATTAAAATTCAACCCAAAAGCGTTACATTTTTAACCATTTTTCCAATCAAAAAGGAAAAATTCTCTGCCTAAACACATTGTTTGAAACATTGAAACACTTTGTTTAAATATTTTAATTCTTTGTTAATATTCTTTGTTTAAATACTGGATAATTTGGTCAAAAATTCGCCTTTCTGAGTTAAAAATTTAAGCACTTTGTTTTATAGGAACAATTCGTTAATTGGTGGAAAACGTAATTTTTTTGTTGGAATGCAACCTTTTTTGCTTGAAAATTTGACCATTTGGTTGAAAACTAATCTTTGCAGATTGAAAATTTAAAAACTCTTTTAAAAATTCAACTATTTCTTTAAAAGTAATCTTTTTAAATAAAAAATCAAACTGCTGTTAAAAATGTGTCCAATTGTATTTCAAGCTCATATTATCTGGTATGAATTCATCGATTCGGGTTGAAATAAATAAATTCGAAAATTTTGAATTTTAATCCGAAATTCGATTGCCATGGAATTTTCAAAATATATTTCATCAGCCAATGGAATTTTAGTTTTAAATTCTATTTCAACGAAAAATTAAAAAGAATCAAATAATAAATTCAAAATCTGATTACGCAATCCTACTCCGGAAGAATTTCCAAATAAAGAAAAATTAACTGATGAAAACCGACTTTTTCCACCTATTAATAAAAATTTTAATCGGTTCAAGGTGTCAAAATATATTCCAAAAGTGTTTCTTTTGGAGGCCAGATCATAGGCTTGAAGCCAATGCAGCCCCACTTTGGCGTAATATCCATGAAAATATACATAATGGCCTCTAAATAAAAATAAAAATTCAATTTCATTCAATAATCCCCTCAGGGATTTTTGTCTCTTTTGTCTGAAAATAATCGTGGTGTATCATCTAAATGAGATTAGAAAACAAAGAGATGAGAGCCCTTCCGGGTAGAAGTCACTCGACAAAGCCAGCGTGTCGGTCCTTGAAGTGATCAGATTATGTTTTTGTACCACTTTTGTGATAAGAAAATTAGGTAGCTTTATAATTGTGTCAGATTCAAGGAAATCTTACTTTGAGACTCTAATTCCGTTGATAGGGATAACGTTTGTCTTGAGATGGTGAAATAATTTTAACTCTGGCCATAAACATTAATCATTTTTTTATATAGGGTCAAACAATGTTTGTTTGAGTCAATTAATTTTTTTGTTTGTCCCTATTTATTTCGTTCAAACAAATTTTTATTTACTTCAATAAATCTCTTGTTTAAATTAGGTAAAGTTCTGGTTTGAGTTAAATATATTTTTTAATAATTATTTATAGATTTTTTCAAGTTCATTAAAATCTTTGTAATATCTTTATGAATATTTAAAATTTTTAAGAAATCTTTTAAATCTTTAGAAAATAAATTAAAACTTTATTAAAATATTTAAAAACGGTTTTGAAGCATTTGTTACATTAAAATTTTTTTAAAGCTTCAGGAAATCATGGAAGTCTTTGTGAAATCTTTTTAAAATATCCGAATTTTTTGCGAAACATTTGAAATATTTGTAAAATCTTCAGAAACCCATTGAAATCTTTGTACAATATAAAAAATATTTGATAATATTGGTGAAATTGTTTAAATATTTGGGAAATTTTGTATGCCTTTGTGATTTTTTTTTAAATATTTGGAAATCTTTGCAGAATGTTTTAAATATTTGATAAGTATTTGATAATATTCCTGAAATGAATAAAATCTTTAGAAAATCATTAAAATGTTTGTGAAATATTTTTAATGTATCCGATATCTTCATAAAATATTTAAAATTATTGAATCTTTAGGACATCATTTACATTATAAAATATTTTTTAAAAATTTTAGTTGTTGAAAAATTTTGGGAAATCATCGAAGTCTGTGAAATCTTTTATATCTATTCGCAATTTTTGCAAAACTTTTAAATCTTTTTGATATTTCAGGAAAAGCATTTCAACCTTCGTAAATATTTCAAATATTTTATAAATATTTGGTCATATTTTTGAAATGATTGAAATTATTGGAAAATCCTTGAAATTTTTGCAAAATATTTACAGTTAATCCAGGTATTATTGAATTTTTAAACTAAGAAAGTTAAATTTTAAACCAAAAATGGAATAGTTAAACTTTTAATTTACATAAAAATTAATGAAACAAAGCAAACTAATTTCGTACCAAATAGTTGACCTTTTTTAGTAAATTATTGAAGTTTCAAGACAGACAAAATCACGAATTTTTTATACTGAAAAATTGAATTATCAAATCAAAACTAGGAAATTTTGGAAAAATCGGGTAATTTTATATCAAGAAAGATGAATTTCCAACAACATAAAAGAAATTTCTACTCAAAACTAGAATTTTAAATTAGGCTAGATTTATTTTCAACAATTTTTTTTTAACAAAGTAGGAATGGAAATGGAATAGGTAAGTTTCAATTACCAAAGTAATTTTTCAACCAAAAAAAAAAATGAATTTCCAACAAACCACTCCTATTTAATTTGCAACCACATAGATGAACTTTTAACTAAAATTTGAATTGACAACCAAAAAAATCATTTTTAAGAAAATAGTTCAACTTTTAACCATTAAGATGAATTTTTAAACAAGAAGATTAATTTTCTACAAATAAAACTTATTTTTAAGAAACCAAAAAGTTAAATAATCACAAAAAAATTAATTTTTAAACAAAACGATTAATTAACTACAAAACAAGACGAATTTTCAATAAAATTAAAGATTTCTCAACCAAAAAGTTAAATGTTTAAATAAACAAGATAATTTTTGAAACAAAATGAAACAAAAATTTACTACAAAAAAGGACGAATTTTCAAAAAGTTAAATTTTCGAGTATTATGAAGATGATTTTTTAAACAAAAAGAATTATTTTCTGCCGAGAAAAACGACTTTTGATTAAAATTTAAGAATTCTCAATCAAAAATTTAACGTTAAACTAAAAAAGATGATTTTTTAAACAAAAAGATTAATTTGATACCAAAAAGACGTATTTTTTTATTAAAATTCAAGAATTCTGAAGAGAAAAGTTTAATTTTCAACTAAAAATATGAATTTTTAAACAAAATTATTAATTTTATACTAAAAATAATGAATTCTTCACAAAGTTTAAAAATCCTTAACGAAAAAGTTGAATGTGCAAGTAAAAAGAATAAATTAAAAAAAAAAGATTAATTTTCTAGCGAAAAATTTTTTTTTTTAATAATATTCAAGAATTCGCTAACAAAAGTTGACCGTTCAACTAAAAAAGTTGAATTTTAAACAAAAAGATTAATTTACTGTAAATTCGACGAATTTTCAATAAAATTAAAGAATTCTCAATTAAATAGTTTAATTTTTAAATTAATGATTAATATACTACCAAAAAAGACAATTTTTTTTTATTAAAATTCAAGAATTCAGAACATAAAAGTTCAATTTTCAACTAAAAATATGAATTTAAAAAAAAAATACGAATTGTTAACAAAAATGTAAAAACCTTAACGATAAAGTTAAATATGCAACTAAAAAGCATGACATTTTAAAGAAAAATATAAACTTACTACGAAAGAGACGAATTTTTAACCAAACTCAAGATTTCTGAAACAAAAGTTCAATTTTCAAATAAAGAAGATGATTTGTTACAAAAAAAATTTATTTACTAACAAAAAGATGAAATTTCCATTACACTCAAGAATCCTAAACCAAAAAGTTGATAATATAAGACAGGAAAACATTTTTTTTAAAGTAGTTCAAATTTAAAACCTATTTCTTAATTTTGTTTACAGAAAGATCAATTTTTAAACAATAAGAATAAATTCCTGCTGTAAAAACAAATTAAAAAATGCAAGGATTCTAAAACAAAAAGTTGCATTTTTAGCAGAAAGATTAATTTACTACCAAAAAAGATAAAGTTTTAATAAAACTTAATAATTTTCAATCAAAAACTTGAATTTTCAAAAAAGAAAGAAGCAAATTTCTTTTAACTATTACCAAAATATTTACTCTTTAGGACCTAATAGTTCCTAAATTTGTAACCAAACAAAAATGATTTTTTAAACAGATGAATTTTCAAACTAAAATAATAATTTACTACCAAAATTAAAAAAATTTTGTTTAAAACAAATAAATCATTTTTTTATAAAGGGTTAAACGATGTTTGTTTGAGTCAATTAATTTTTTTGTTTGTCCCTATTTATTTCGTTCAAACAAATTTTTATTTACTTCAATAAATCTCTTGTTTAAATTAGGTAACGTTCTGGTTTGAGTTAAATATATTTTTTAATAATTATTGATAGATTTTTTCAAGTTCATTAAAATCTTTCTAAGATCGTTACGAATATTTGAACATTATGCTAAATCTTTGAAATCTTTAGAAAATAAATCAAAACTTTATAAAAATATTTACAACGGTTTTGAATACTTTTGTTACATTGTTTAATTTTTTCAAATATTTTATAAGTATTTGATAATATTCCTGAAATTATTAAAATCATTATAAAATCATTAAATATTTTTGTGAAATATTTTTAATCTATCTGATATCTTTATTAAATCTTTAAAATCATTAAATTTCTAGGAAATCATTTCAATCATAAAATATTTTTTTTAAATTTTAGTTGTTAAAAAACTTTGGGAAATCATCGAAGTCTGTGAAATCTTTTAAATCTATTCGCAATTTTTGCAAAACTTTTAAATTTATGCAATATTTCATGAAAAGCATTCCAAATTTTGTGAAGTATTTCAAATATTTCAAATATTTTATAAATATTTGATCATATTTTTAAAATTATTGAAATCATTCGAAAATCATCGAAATTTTGCAAAGTCTTTACAGTTAATCCGGGTTTGATTGAATTTTTAATCTAAGATAGGTAAATTTGAAACCAAAAATGAAATAGCTAAACTTTTAATTTTTTAAAATAATTTTAAATTATTTTTTAAATAAGCAAATTTCGTACCAAATAGTTGACTTTTTTTTACTAAATTATTGAAGTTTCAAGACAAAATTACGAATTTTCTATACCGAAAAATTTAATTATCAAATCAAAAATAGGAAATTTTGAAAAAAAAACGGGTAATTTTATACCAAGAAAGACGAATTTCTAACAACATAAAACAAATCTGTACCCAAAACTAGAATTTACGATTAGACTAGATTCTTTTTTAACAAAAGATTTTTTTAACAAAATATTTCATTTCTAACAAAAAGTTGATTTTTTACTTAAAAAGTAATCATTTCAGAACAAAAATGGAATAGGTAAATTTTCAATTACCAAAGTAATTTTTCAACGAAAAGCAGGGCCTTCCGGCAAACCACTGCAGTTTAATTTTAACCACAAAGATGAACTTTTATCTATAATTTTAAATTGACAACCAAAAAAACTATTTTTAAGAAAATGGTTCAATTTTGAATCATAAAGATGAATTTTTAAACAAGAATGTTCACAAACAAAATGAATTTTTAATCAACACGATTAATTTAATACCAAAAAACACGAGTTTTTATTGAAAGTAAAGAATTCTTAACCAAAAATTTGAATTTTTAAATAAACAAGATGACTGTTTAAACAAACGATTAATTTCCAACCGAAGAAAAAGAATTTTTAATAAAATTTTAGAATTCTCAACTAAAAAGTTGAACTTTCAACTAAAAGATATGAACTTTCAAAGAAAAATAACCAATCATTCACAAAATTTAAAAAACCTTAACGAAAAAGTTGAATGTGCAACTAAAAAAGATGAACTTTTAAACAAAAAGATCAATTTACTACAATAAAGGACGAATTTTTAACATAATTCAAGATATCTGAACCAAAAAGTTAAATTTTTAAATATTATGAAGATGATTTTATAAACAAAAAGAATTATTTTCTGCTGAGAAAAACGAATTTTTATTAAAATATAATAATTCTCAACCACAAAATTGAACTTTCAACATACTAAAAATAACGAATTCTTTACAAAGTTTAAAAATCCTCATCGAAAAAGTTGAATGTGCAACTAAAAAAGATCAATGAAAAAAAAGATTAATTTTCTACCAAAAAAACTAAATTTTTTATGATATTCAAGAATTCTCGAAGAAGAATTTAATATTATAAGAAAGGAAGAAAACTTATTTTTTTTTTAATAAAGTAGCTGAACTTCAAAAGATAGTTGTTAAATTTTTTCACAGGAAGATCAATTTTTAAAGAAAAAGATTAATTTCTCACCGAAAAAACGAATAAACAAAATTCAAGAGCTCTCAAAAAAAAAGTTGAATGTTCAACTAAAAAAGTTGAATTTTAAATGAAAAGATAAATTTACTGTAAATTCGACGATTTTTCAATATAATTAAAGAATTTTCAATCAAATACTTTAATTTTCAAACAAAAAGATCAATATACTACCAAAAAATACGAATTTTTATCAAAATTCAAGAATTCAGAAACAAAAAGTTCAATTTTTAACTAAAATGAATAAATATGAACTTTTAAACAAAATGATAAACTTACTACGAAAGAGACGAAACAAAACAAATTAAGATTAAAATTCAAGAATTCTTAACCAAAAGGTTGAAGGTTAAACTAAAAAGTTGATTTTTTAAATAAAAAAATTAATTTACTAACAAAAAGACGAAATTTCAATTACATTCAAGAATTCTCAACCAAAAAGTTGATATTTTAAGAAAGGAAGCAAATTTTTGTTTGAAAGTAGTTCAAATTTAAAACCTATTTTTAATTTTTTTTGCAGAAAGATCAATTTTCAAACAATAAGATTAATTTCCTACTGTAAAAAACAAATGAACAAAGTTCAAGAATTCTAAAACAAAAAGTTGAATTTTTAAGAAAGAAAGAAGCAAATTTCTTTTAACTTTTACGAAAATATTTAAACTTTAGAACCTAATAGTTCTTAAATTTGTAACAAAAAAATGATTTTTTAAACAAAAATATTAATTTTCTAGCGAAAAAATAAATTTTTAAGAAATTCCAAGCATTTTGAACTAAAAAGTATATTTTTCAACTACAAATAGATGAATTTTCAAACTAAAATAATAATTTACTACCAAAATTAAATAAATTTTGTTTAAAACAAATAAATAATTTTTTATATAGGGTCAAACAATTTTTGTTGACTTCCGTTTCCGGTATGAAATTGTAAAGTAGCGGGAATTGTGGTTGCTGAGAGTTTCGATAATTGTGGTGAAATTTGAGGTGAGTGAATTGGAGGAGT
>JAAAKG020138298.1:0-12668 GCA_010014905.2 Druon quercuslanigerum
GAATTCTCGCGTTATTTATTTAAATAACACGTTCACTCCGCAACACTGCTCCCACCCAGGTTGCTGATCAATCTCTCGAGCAATCACCCCAAGTTAAGATCCTCACAAAGTCGTTATGTGAGGTTCCCCACTTGGCTCCATTAGTATCCAAGGTCTTGTTTAATTAATAATAATAATAATTTGTTTAAACAATTATGTTTATTATATCGCATTAATTATTATCTCACTCTAAGTGAAAAGTAAAAATAATGTAAAAAATGTTATAAGAAACTGAAAATTTCTGGCATTATTCAAAGATACTATTAATACAAATAATAATAAATTGTTTAAGCAATTATTATTGTTGCCTTGAATCAGTTGTTACCTTAATGTATTTGAAAAGTTCACAAAAAGTTAAAAACCATTATTCGAAGAGAATATTATTGTAAATAAAAATGAATTGTTAAAACAATTATGTTTGTTAGGATGAATTAATTTGTACCTCAATCTAGTTGCAAAGTAGACTCAAAGTGAAAAATTCGAGTAAAAACTGCAAACTTTTAGCATCAATTCTAATAGAATACAGTCATAATTAATAATAACTAATTATAAAAATTATTTATGTTTAATTTACCTAACTATTGTCTCGCTCTGACCAAACAGTTAAAAACAAGTTAAAGAATTCGGGAAAAACCGGGAGAAAAAACATAGTTAGAGCCAAATACACGGAAAATCTTCTTTTTCACTTATGGGTCTTTTTAGAACCCTATTAAATAGACTTATGGTGCTGCTATGTTAAAAAAATTCTCATTCGTTTCTATGGCTAATTGTGAAGATAAATTTGTAATTTTGAACTTAATGCACGTAATATGGAGAATTCTGCATAACACAGAAAAAAATAATGATAAAATTTGTTCCAGGTAATTTTTTAGAGGGATAAAGTTTTATTCAGACAACTTCATGTCTTTCAAAATACATTTGTTGTCACGGAAAAAAAAGAAACTTTAACTGATATTCGGGTAAAGTTTATGGTGTGAAAGTAATTTTTGTCTCGGGTAATTTTTATGTCAGAATCAAGGTAAAGTTTATCCGTCGTTTTTTTCTGTGAAAATTTGGAAAAACTTATTTTTTTCTTATGGGAAATACGTGTTAAACTTCATGGGGCTTGCGGAAACTCTATATATATGATTTTAAAGAAAAAATGAACTTTTTGTGTGGATTCGAACAAATTTGGGAGTGAAGTGCATCAAAATTCGGCTAAACAGTTTGGATAATCCTAATTCATTAAATAAGGGAAACTTACATACAGTGGATAATTATAACTTACAAATTATAATGTATGTAAAAAATGATTTTAGTACAATCAATAGTTAAAACACATTTTACCTGTGAATAAATCAATTTCAAAATTAATTATTTTACGTATATTTGCGCCTTGAAATAATTATCATTATCCACAGAATGTTGCATTATCCACTGTAGAGAGGTTTCCTCTTCTGGAAAAGGGTCCTCTATAATGCAGTTTGCCTGAAAATGTATGTTAAATACGTGCCCATCTCTCCTGACTTATAAGTTTTAATGAAATGGGTCCCAGGTGGCTCTATCGTGAGATGGAGGATCCTGTTACTTTGAAGTAGGTGAGGGAGTAAAGTGATAAATAAAAGAGCATTTTGCACTTTAAACATTTAAACCAATTATTATTTTAAGTCTGGATTTGTAATGATGAGCCCGAGCTCCTACGGCTCTATTTTTGTCACGTTTTTTTACTGATTTAAGAAGATTGGAAATCTAATAATAAAAATATAAGTGAACCGACAGAGTGAAAGTTCCTTGAAGACTTTTTAAATATAGCTTGATCTAAAAGCGAAGAAGGATGGCTACTTGCGTAGCTAGTATAAAATCATAAAGTTCATTGCCAAAGAAATAAGAATATTTTTAATTTAATTGTTCGATTTTCAAGAAAAAGTCAAAGTTAAAAACTGCCAAACTCTGTGGTACAAATGCTGAGTATGATTTCGTAAAAAAAATGTTTTTATCACGCACAACCTAAACTTGTTCCAATTGGTGCAAAAAATGGGTATTCTTTTTTGATGAAAAAATATTTTAGGCTGCGCTCCTCGGATCTTAACGAGCCCCGAAATTATTAAAACGTTTAACGCACTTCACAATCTTTCCCCTAATTCCCTCTTTTCCTCTATTATAAAAAATTTCCCCTTTTTCCGCTGTTTTCAAAAAGCTTGCTTTTTTATCCTTTTTCTCTTGAATGCGAACTAAATTAATAGAACGCAATAAGAAAAAATCCGCGGCTTGCAAGTTTGAGCGCGCCTAGGGCGCGCGACTGTTATTTCTCGCACTTCGTGCTACTTCATATATTTATCTCGCGCTCCGCGCTCGGTCTCTTTATATTCCCCATACTTGTGCCCAGATTTGTTTAAACTAAAGGTCAAACCATCAACAAAAGTTATTTGGTGACAACGAATTCTCTTTTGTTAAATCTGCTTCTTCTGTAAGAAACACATTCTCATCACGTATCTCGTGCTTCGCACTCGACTTTGTCCCTCAAATTGTATATAATTAAAAAATGCGCATTCTTTAAAAAAAATTTTGTTATTAAGCATTTTATTTCAACTTCTGTCGGTTATCAAAAACTGAATTTTTTCATTTTCGCATTTAATTTTTACGATTTAAACGTTACACATTAATAAAGGGTTAGGGGCGGAGGAGGGGGTGCTTAGTTAAAACCGATATATATGCCACATTTTAACCGAAAACATTTAATTTTTGATTTTCCATTATTACTTATATGCTGTCAAAATATGAATTTTTGATTTTTCAAGAAAATTCAAAAAGTTGTTATGATAATCTTGTATGGCATTCAAAAAGCAACATTTTTCTTCTTCTGACATTTTTTCATATCGTGCGTTATTTGGCTGAAAATGTTCATTCTCGTGTTTGTTCGAATTTTTAAAATGCTATAACTCTGGTAAATTTAGGTTTTATGCAAAAAAGTCATTGGGATAAGTTGATAGAACGCTATGAATAACAGAACATAGAATTTTCTAATCTAATCTAATCTAATCGAATCTAATATTAATAATAGAATTTTCAAATTTTGTGAAAAATTGTCTCAAAAATTTTTTAAATGCTCTAACTTTTAGAATCTACATCTACAGTAGCTGGCTAACGAACTCGGCCTTACTTTCTGAAACTTAGAGAGTGTGCCAAAGGCCAATAGAAATATATTAATTTTATTAAAAAATCGTGCTCACAGCCTGACATACATACATACAAACATATATACCTGCATACATACATCTATAAATACATACATACCTTCATACATACATATATACACACATACATACAAACATACATACATACATACATACATACATACTTACATAGATACACACATACATAGATACACACATACATATATACATACATGCTTACAGACACACATACACAGATACAAACATACATACAATCATACATACATACATACATACATAGATACATACATACATACATACATACATACATACATGCATACATACATACATACACACATGCATAGATACATCCATGCAAACAGGCACATTCGTAAAAACCTGTTTTTTTCGGTTCAGGGTGTCTCAAAACCTGGACATTTGACAAAAATCGGGGGTGGGGGGGGGGGATTTGACACAAATCTAATACCTTTTCAGGATAAGAATGTTAAAATTAATTAATTTTCCATGAATAATGTTTTTTATAGTTATTTTATTGTTTTAATCATTAGAAATAGGATCGAGAACCTAAAAAATTTTATAATTGGAAAACAAACACACAAGATAAAAAAGAAATGAAATAAGAAAAATTTTGATGAGAATGTGCTCATTCACCGAGTAGATGTTTTCATTTTTTTCATGCTATAAAATGTCATGAATAACAAATTTGTAGATCTTTTTTGAGTGAACAATCTTGGTCAAATCATGATAGTCGTTTAAAACGTCAAATGGAATTTTTGATTTTTTAGAGTTTTTTGTGCAATAACAATTTGAATTTTTGATTTTATAAAAAAATTAAAAAATTGCTTATATAAATCTTGTAGGGTGTGTCAACAGAAATATATTTCTTGTCTTGACTTTTTTTCGCATCGTGCGTTGTTTGGCTGAAAATGTTAATATTCATTTCTTTTTTTAGATTTTGAAAATGCTATATCTCTGAAAATTTTCATTTGATCAAAAAATGTCATCAAGATAAATTGATAGAATTTTAGAGTACGATAAACACACGTACATATAATTTTAAAATTTGGTAAAAAATAGTCTAAAAAATTTTCAAAATGTGCTCACTTTTCGAATTTTGATCCTAAATGGCTGGCTAATGAACACGACCTTTAGTTTCGGACACTACAAGAGTGTACAAAATGGCCAATACAATCTGTTGATTCTTTCGAAACTTATCGTGCTGAAAAAACTAAAAATCTACAGATAAACAGGCACACAGACACACACATAGTAATTTGCAAAAACCTGTTTTTCGGATTCAGGTGATCTCAAAACGTGGACATTTGACAAAAACTGAGGGGGTGACATTTTACACAAATCTAATAATACCTTCTCTGGTCGAGAATGTAAAAAATCAACTATTTTTGGTGGCAAATTATCTCGTTAACAATTGACCTATTTTGTTAAAAAGTCATCATTTTTCATTGAACATTCAAATATCAGGTTACAAAATAAACTTTCTTAGTTGGAATCAACTTCAGAAATTGTTTCTTGAATTGAAAATTCAACTAATTGGTTAATGATTCACTTTTTTCAGAATAATCAAATTTGTTTTGAAAAATGAACTGTTTCGTAGAAAATTTATTTTTTAGGTTGAAAATTCATCTTTTTGGTAGAAAATATGATTATTTTGTTGGAAACTCATTTTTTTATGTTAAAAATTAAGCTATTTAGTTAAATATACATCCTTCTTAATTTTTAAATTCAACTATTTGGTGAAAAGTCCATCCTTAATAGTCGACGATTTTCTAAAACATTCGAAAATTTCGCTCGCAAACTCCTTTTTTTCAAAATTCATCTCTTTTGGAGGCTAATTCTGTTGAAGTTGAAATATTAACTTTTATGATCTTCGTTGAAGATTCGTCGTTCTTGGTTGAAAATTAATCTTTTCGGGATTGAGTGCCAACTGATTGCAAAAACATAGGAATTTTTGACTTGGAAAATCACCTCTTTTGTTTAGAATTAAACTTTTTTCTTGAAGAATAATTTTTTTGGTCGAAAATTCATTTTTTCGGTTGAAAATACATCTCTTTTGTTAGAAATGTTATACTTTTGGATTGCAAATGCAACTGTTTGACAAAACACAAATATGTTTCAGTTGAAAATTCTTCTTTTTTTTAAATTAAGGTAAGCATCCCAGTAATCGTGATGCCGATTTTCTTACTTTTTATTTAATTTGAATAAATGTAATTTCTATTTGGTTTTATAAAAGGGTAAAATTAAGCGAGTTATTCAATTCAATGTTTCTTTTAACATATTTTTGTAAGAATCTATACAAATTATAACCTCATTTCACGATTACTGGGAACGTCACGATTACTGGGACACTTACCTTATATTGTGTTATGTGAAAATTCAGAATCCCCTATTTTGTAAAAAACTTATCTTCTTGAATTGAAAATTTACCTGTTTGTTTGAAGATTAAATTCTTCGATGAAAAGTTATATTATCTACTTGCAAATTCAGATGTTTCACAGAAAATTGGTTTTTTGTTTGAAGATTCACTTATTTGGTTAAAAATGTAATTGTAATGTTGAAAATTATTATATTCAACTATTTGGTTGAAAATTCATCTGTTCGGTTTTTAAATTTGAAATTATATTGTGTTATGTGAAAATTCAGAATCCCCTATTTTGTAAAAAACTTATCTTCTTGAATTGAAAATTTACCTGTTTGTTTGAAGATTAAATTCTTCGATGAAAAGTTATATTATCTACTTGCAAATTCAGATGTTTCACAGAAAATTGGTTTTTTGTTTGAAGATTCACTTATTTGGTTAAAAATGTAATTGTAATGTTGAAAATTATTATATTCAACTATTTGGTTGAAAATTCATCTGTTCGGTTTTTAAATTTGAAATTTTTTAAACTTTCGAAATTTGCTTGAAAGCTCCTCTTTTTGATCGATAACCAATCCTTTTATGTTGGAAATTTAACTTTTTTGCGGAAAATTGGTCGTTTTTGATTAAAATAAACTGTTTGTATTTAAAATTAAAATAATTTTTGGTTCAAATATTAACTATTATGCTCTTTGTCAGAAATTTGTATTTTTTAGTGGAAAGTTGGAATACTATGTTAGAAATTAATTTTTTTTTAAGATGATCTTTGAGTCAAAATTTTATCATTTTGTCGAAAATTCATTTTGTGGTGGCTTTTGCTCTCTTTTTCTTTGGTAGAAATTTCATATTTTTTGTCCTAGAAACTAATATGTTTTCTTGAAAATTAAATTATTTTGTATAAAATTCGTCGTAATTGATAGAAAATTCTATTTGGTTTACAATTAATCTCTTCGGGTTTCAAAGTAACTGATTTTATACAAAAATTTGGTTTAGAACTCTTCGTTTTTGATTAAGTTTAACTTTTTGTGATTTAAAATTAGAATCTTTTCAGGTTGAAATATTTGCTAGTTTACTTTCCGTTGCGAATTCGTCATTTTTTGTTGAGAATTGATCTGTTTGGTTAAAAGTGGAAGTACTTTGTTTAAAATTCATTTTGTTTTTTGGTATACTCTTCCTCGGATAATTTTTTTCAATTAAAAACAAAACGCATTTCTTTTTTTTATTAAACACAACAACTTTGAGCTGTGTGCGATCAAAAAAAACCTTCAATTTTTTAGGACTAAAAGTGCTGAGGTATTTTTTAATTGTTTATAAATTCAACCCTTGAAGACTCAGGAATTCCAACACTTTCTCGGCGAATTGCTTAACATCTAAACTCGTTCATTCATCACTCGACCCTGCCTTTTACGTCAACCGAATCTACGAAGGAAGAAGCACGTACACATATAATTGCTTTTGGCAATGTCGTTAGGATAAAGGATCGTGTTTCTTTTCTTTCCAAATTTTTTTTTAAAACAGAAACTAGGGCTAGTGGATAGAAATACTTTAATAGCTCTCAAACGATATGAGCTATTTGATAAAAAAAAAAACTAGTTATAGTAGCCATCATGCGCCTGCAAAAGGGGTTTTGTAGCGTATTGGGACGTTAATTGGGGTCTTCATATCTCCCCCTCCCCCTATCAATTCCCCCCTCTCAACTTTCCTCTCCTCTGCTGTATTATCCGGCCCTAAATTCCCCCCCCCCCACTCATCTAATCCCGCCGCCGCTCAGTTACACACCCCACTCCCCCTTATATATATACTCCCCTCCATTCTCCTCTTCTACTGCCCCTGCTCTTACCTCGGGCTACATTCCAAAAAAGTGTATTATTTTTAGTATATGGGAGCTTTTCTTGAAAAATTAACGAGAAGATTGATATCCACTTACCGAGCAGTCGTTGACGTAACAAAAATCACCGGATGCTGCGGTTGGTGCCCAAAGGTGTTCTCCGTTTACGGCACTTGGACCCCAGTCCGGTGTTGAACGCAGTTCTCTTTGGCTACTACTGGCGCCCTCCTCTCTCCCGCTAAAATTAAAAAAACACATTCAAGCCTATTTTCGCTCACTATAAATTTGAATCAATAATATCTTTATGACATGAAAAAACTGGAGTTTCTATTAGAACAAATTTTTGGTTCCAAAGGAGCTACAACAAAAATGGAATCCCACTTAGAAAAAAGGAACCCAAAACGATAAATGGATTCTCAGGAACCCAAAGTATTACAAGTATTAATCATTCAGGGACAAGCGCATATTGGGGGTAAAATAGCGAAAAAATGTTCAAAATACGATTCCGGCTACTATTTTGAATCGATTGTAAAGTTTTGGTAAAATTGCAGTTTAGGCCCTTTTCTAAAAAGTAGGATTAAAAAAAGAGACTTCAAAATGGCTAATTTTTGGCCTCCTAATCAATAAAAAATTAGCGGAAGCAAAGATCTCGAAGCATTTGTTCATAAAAAATAACAATAAACAATGACAGGAGACTTACTTGTTTTCCGCATATTTGCTTGATATTGTGCGTCGCAAAATAGTTGCAAATTGCAGAGAAAGTAAGAATTTATAGAAATCGTAACTGAAAGTAATGAAAATTGGTAAAATTTAGATCACCCCTGTGACTGGTCACGGAAATAATGTTGTTGAAACCCCTATCTCTTTTCCAGGTCGCGTGTTGGGGGGGGGGGCATGTACGCATACATCCAATTCAATTATTATAGGTGTTTTTAATGTATTTTTGACCCAGTTCGACCCCATTGGCTATTCTAAGTGCGCTTCGCACAATTTTCTCGCCCCTAAGCCACAAATTTCGAATGAAAACACGTAAGTCGAAATTCACTGTTTTGGCTTCTTTATAAATAAATTATAAAAAATTACGCTTTCTGCTCATTTTTTATTAATTTTTAGACCAAAATGAAGCCCATCTTCCAGACATTTTTTTTTAACCCCTTTTTTTAGAAAAGGGCCTAAACTGCAATTTTACCAAAGTTTTCTTCAAGCTAACTAGATTCTTAGGAACATCAATTTAAAAACAAATCTTAAAAATTTTGGTTGGTTTAATGACATTTACTTCATTCCAAATTATTGATATTAGAATATCACCGATAGAAACAAATATTCGCGAAGCATACAGTACCGTACAGGAGTATAAAGGACACCTAAAAAACTAGCGATTAAAAAAAATCACAACTCTGGGCAAAATCTACGAAAATATTTCTAAAATATTGCAAGTTGTACAAAATGAACATTAAAGTCCGCTTATGAAAATAAGCCCAAGAAATTGTAGGAATGTTCACCGGTTCTTGAACAAGTGAACATCTTTATATTTTATTTAGCTTGCTTTAAAGGGGAGGATTTTGTATTAATTTCACGTAACTTTCAAATTTTTACCATTATTTTCCTAAAATTTTCCAGTAATTTAAATTGAATTTTGAAAATGGTCAAATTTCATAAATGAGTTCGGACCGAAGTTATTCAGCGAGAAATGAGTGCATTTTTTTACTCCCTAGTTTCTTGTGTGTCCTCGCTTATACTCCTAGACTGTATTGTAATCTAATATTTTATTATAAATAAATATTTTTATTAACAATGTTATTCTTATATTCATCGGTTGGTAGTGATTTTGTGATTTGATGGTAGCTGATTTTTGAACTGTTTTGAATATTTAGGAAGTGATTTTCGTTTTCAATACAATGCAAAGTGATACACAAAGACTGAAAAGTATAAATAAATGTATTTCTTATAGTCATAAACAAATTTGATTAAAAAATGAACATTTTGATCAGTGTAATAACACTGACCTGCATTAATGTAATATTAGAAAGTCCAGCAAAGCAAATTTAAAAAACGGACTTGAAAATCTTAAAAATTGCTCAAACTACGCATTTGTTTATAAAATTTGTTAATTTTCTGATAAAGGGGATTGGATTTCATTTTATAATTAAAAACTGCTTATATCATATGTCTTAGGGTGCCAAATTAAATTTTTAGATTTTTTTAGATTTTCTAAAACCTTTACTCGGAAATTTATTTCTTTTGACGAGGAAATGAACCCCTTATTTTTGCATGATTACAGAAAATATTTAGGGGTCGCTGTGGAGGGTTTAGGATGTAAATTTAACGTTTTAAAGTTTTTACATTTTAATTTCTACTTTATTTATTTGCAAGTTTCTTTTATTATTGTTATAATTGAACTGTTATTTCACTGAATTCAAAGAGATAATTAAAAAATAGTTCACAATATTTCACGTATTTAGAAGTTTTGAAAACATTCAAAAATCATTTTATATTTATTTAAAAATATATTTCCAAAGTTTAAAACGTAGACTTTCAAAGAATCAAAAACAAAATGTAGAAGCTTTTTAAAAATGTTCAAAAGTTCCAAGAGAAAAAAAACAAGTTTCTTAAGATTCCTGGGAAAATTATTAATAATGTTTTAATTTAAAGAATTATTTGTTAGAGATTATTTAAAAAGATTTTTAAATATTTTAGGAATTTTTGGAAAGAATATGGAATATTTTAAAGCAATTTTTAAAAAATTGTCGGAAAAATTTTAATCCTTTTAAAATATTCAAAAATAATTTTAAACTTAAAATGAATTCAAATAATTTAATACTCAGATTTACGAAGATTTCAAAATAAAATTTTAAAGCTTTTTAAGGAATTTAATAGGTTTAATAATAATAAAAATATGTTTGATAATTCAACTGTTTGGTTAACAGTTCTTCTTTTGGGTTTGGAAATTCTACTATTTGACTGGAAATAATTTTTTTTTCAAACTGAACTGTTTCGTAAAAAACATTTCTTTTTGGCTGGAAAATTCAATAATTTGTTAAAAAAAGCAACGAATTGGTTAAAAGTTGAAGTACTTCGTTAAAAATTTATTCTTTTGGTTGATATTCATAATTTCAGTTGAATATTCATCACTTTGGTTAAAAATTTGTCTTTCTTGGTAAAAAATTAATCTTCTTTATTAAAAATATAGCTATTTAGAATTCATTTTTTCCTGTTAACAATTTTATTATTCAGTTGAAAATTTGTCATTTTAGTTTAAAAATTCCTCTATTTTGCTAAAAATAAACTTTTTTGTTAAAAATTCATCATTTCGGGTTTAAATTTCAAGTGTTTAGTAGAAAATACATGTTCTTGGTTTATAATTCACCATTTTGACTCTAATTTTTGTATTTTTTACTGGAAATTCGTTTTTGGTTGAAAATTTGTATTTTTGATTTGAAATTTCATCTAGTTTTGGTATAAATTCCATCTTTTTTCATTAAAAATGCTACTGTTTAGTTTAAAAATATTTTTTTTATGGAGGATTAAAATATTGTATTGAAATTCCTCTTTCTGGAATAAATTCAACTATTTCTTTTTATTAAAAAATGTTGGTTTAAGTATTCATATTTTATTTAAAGATAAGCTAATTTGTTGAAATTTGTTTGTTTGTTTGAAGGTTCATTAAATTAATCTTTTTTGACTGAGGATTAGACTATTCCATTAAAAATTCGTCTTTTTGTGGAAAAATTCAATTTACTCTGTTGAAAAGTGAAATAATTGGACGAAAATCCATATTTTCAGATTAAAAATTAAAATTTTTTGTAGATAGTTCATCTTTTTCGCTTGGAAATTCAACAGTTCGGTAGAGAATTTAACTACTCGGTTAAAACATTATTTTTTGATTGAGATTTATAAATTTAGTGGAAAATTCATCTCTTTTATTAAAAATTCGTATTTTGCGCTAAAGAAAAAGCTAAACGTCTTGGTTGAAAATTTAAATATTTAGTTCTAGATTAGTTCTAGATGTAGGCTCTAGATGTTTCATCTTTATTCACAAGTATTCCAATTGATTTAGTTAACAACAGTATTTTAAGTCGATGGATCAATATAAAAAATTATACTGATTTACCTCTTCAAACATTTGAAGAAGGAATTAAATTTCTAATGGAAAAAACTATATTTAAATTTAATAATAATTTTTATGAACAAATACATGTTACACCTATGGGTTCTCCCATTTCTCCAGTATTAGCTGATTTAGTTATACAAGACTTAGAATCTAATGTCATAAAAAATTTAGATTTTCCTTTGCAAACATATTATAGATATGTTGATGACACTTTTATTATTTTACCGAAAGATAAACTACTTTATGTTTTAAACCAATTTAATTCTTATCATCCTAGACTTGAATTTACACATGAGATTGAGAACAATAATTCTATCTCTTTCTTAAATGTTCATGTTATAAGGACTGACTCAGGCAATATTATTACAGATTGGTATCGTAAAGATACTTATTCTGGTAGATATTTAAATTTTTTTTCTAACCATCCAATACAACATAAAATTGCCATAGTAAAAAATCTCATTGACACAGCTCTTAAATTATCACATGAATCTTTTCATAAGTCAAACATTGAATTTATTAAAAAAACGCTTTATTTAAACAATTATCCCACTAAATTCATTCAAATACATATCAATAATAAAATTAAAATAATGAACGATTGTCTTTCTAAAGATACAAATTTAAATGTCTTTCAAAAATTTGTTTTCAAACCTTCAGTTTCCATACCCTTTCACGGAAAATTATCCTTTGTAATTAAAAGAATTCTAAATGATTTTAATATCCCAACGATTTTTAGAATTGATTCTAAATTAGACAAATTAATAAAACTAGGTAAAGATTCTTTGGACAACTTCCAACTTTCCGACGTTGTATATAAAATTCAATGTTTGAACTGCGATAAATGTTACGTTGGTCAAACCGGTAGATTACTTTCTACAAGAATAAAGGAACATCATGATAATTTTAGACAAAATCCAAAAAACCATAAAGTCATTTCGAAACATCAGGTTGAAACTGGACATCTAATTGATTGGGAAAATGTTATAGTTTTACACCATGAACCTAACGAATTTAAAAGAATAATTGCTGAAATGTTTTTCATTAAAAAAAATAGTAACAATTGTCTTAACATAATCTCAGATTTAAATAATTATAGCTCAATTTATAATACAATCTTGGATTCTTTAATTTAAAAAA
>JAAAKG020138299.1:0-12668 GCA_010014905.2 Druon quercuslanigerum
TATAGTTGGAAGAATGTTTTTTTTTGCTTCGTCTTGTAAGTTCTAAGTATATTGGGTGGGTGGGTGGGGGGGGCAACATGCAAAAGGTGTATCCCGTGCAGAAATTTTTACATCTTTCCCTTTTTCAGGCTGAGTTCTGATGGGGCCCCTTTTAGAATATCTAGTGAAGAAAAAACTGGTTGGGGCCCCTATCAGAATATCTAATCTAGCAGAAATGTATGGATGCCCTTTCAGGTGCCCCGACATTTGATGTTAATGTTAATCGATGAAAAAATGAGTTAAAAGACTTGAAACCCAAACGTTGCACGTAAGTTTAAATAATTTTTTTATTAAAAAATTGGGAAAGTTCACAATCAAATTTCTTAGTTCCGTCGTTCAAAATTTTAAATGTTCATAAAAAATTACAATTTCTGTCAATGTAAAAAGTTGTAGAGTAGTCTGAAATGGGAAAAGCGAAGTAATACACAAAGAAAAATTTCATTTGATTAAAATTATTTATTTAAAAATGAATTTATTGATATTACTGTTAAGAGTTTATATATTCTACATTTTGATAGCGCCGTATAATAATAAATATTTAATTAGAAAAAGAGAGTTTAAAATTGATATTTAACCTAAAGAGGGTCATTAATATTTAAAGTCAAAATACTCGCAATGATCAATTATTATTTATCGGACAATATAAAATCGTATGCTGATGAGTGGATAAAACTATTGGCTTCCCGTAGCATAGCAGTACCCTGTAGAATACCCGCAGAGGCTAGAATCCGCTACCCTCGCTAGAATCCTTATCAAGATATGGAAAACTAGCCAGAGCCTCACTAGAGCCCTATTGAAATTTTATCACAACTATGTAAAGTTCGTTAAAGAAAGAAAACAGTATGAAAAATGAACTCTGTAAAAAATATTTTTAAATATAAAATCATAGTTTAAATTCAATTACGAATGGACACTAACATTTTGAACAGGATAATAATTTCCTATTACTTCAAATGTACAGAATTTAGATCAAATAAAACCCTATATATCTAAACTTCTTGATAGGCCTCAAGATGAGCTACTCTCTTTTACCACAGAAAACTCGAAGGTTTTGTGTACAGTTCTAAATCTTAAATCCTAAAAAGAAACTCCTTCATCTCCATTTGTGACAGAAAAGGTCGTGATCCGATTTACCTGAAATTCAAAGTATGCGACTTGCCGTTATTTATAGAGGGTTATACTTTATGAAAGAAATAGAAGAGAAAAAGAGAGAAAAAGAGAGAAAAAGAAGAAGGAAGAGAGAGGAGAAAATATAAAAAGAGAAAATCCTTAGCAATGTATGAAAACATGAGAGGCGCGCCCAGGGATTCGTGGTCAATTGGCCGTATGTAATAGGGATGTAGCGAGGTGTTGGCTGACTGTCTCTTGTACATCCATTTGTTTGGCGGTCGTTGTCTGTCTTGTCTGGTACTCACTCTATGATTCTATGTGCGACTTCTATGTGTCGGGCCGTTCATGCAGAAGCACTTTCGAGAAGGCAGATGGGTCTAATATGAACTCGATTCCCGAAGATGAACTCATTCTTTCGCCTGCTTGGTGGCATGCGCACCGACACGGAAAGAAACGAGATTTATCGTTTTACTCGCGTAGCGGTACCCCTTGTCGCTAAAATGCAGTGTCTAGATAGATGTACTAAAACCGGTGGTGAAACGTGTCAACAAGCAAACACGATTTGTAGAAAAGTGGCTTCGTAACGAACAATTTTTCCCTCTCTGGTCTCTCTCTCTCTCTCTCTGTAGGCAGTGGGTACGAACGGAAATGAATTCCAATTTCCTTTTTCTCTCTCTACGGAGTTCCTTTTCCTGTGACTTTAGAAATTGCGTGTAAAGTTATTCACCATTCATTCCTTCTGTCCACATTAAAGTTCCTGTGTTGCCGTCTTCCTATCTAAGCATCTTGTCAAATTGTCTTCAACATGAAGTTGATTCGTCTGTTATCCTGAATGTTGGGCATAAAAAATACATTTCTGACTGTGCTTGAATATCATTGATGAATTTTTAGAAGAATGTAAGACAGAATAGCGAGTTCTGAATTTATTACTGGGAAGAGGAATTGGTAAAGGTTATCTAGAACTTCAAAAAGTAAACTAATACCAAAAAGCCGAAAATGGTTAAGTCCATTGTTTTTCTGTACTTTTTCATAATGAAGAAGTAATTGTAAATATCAGCACAATTAGCAGCTCATTTAGTTTGCAGATTTAAAACCAGAGTTTCTGTTTTTCTAATAATATTGTTAGTGTTGAACATCTAATTTCGTCCACATACCACAGCTTCAAATCAAACTGCCTATTTGTAACTCATAAGACAGTACTGAAATTCTTTATTTCACAGATTTCATATGGTTTTACCTTTTGTAGTTCCTAATAACCTCAAACAAATAGCTTTCCGTTGCTTTTTTTTTAGAATAACTTACTCTGATCTTATTTTAAAACAGCACGTGACTAGCAGAAAGATCTTTTCTTTTTTCGAGAATAAATCCAACAGATTTGCAGTAAAACAATTTTGAATCATATGACTCCAGAATAAAATTCGAAATAATAAAAATGTAATTATTTTTTACAAGAAAATGCTTCAAAGTAATACAAGTTTCAAACTTAACCTAACGCTATGTGAGCGTAACCTCAAAAAGTTTTTCTCACTGTTTTTTCAACCCCAACTTTTATTCACACAAAATGCGATATTGAATTAAAAATTTGGGAAATTAAACAAGAAGCAATAAGAAACGTTTTTTCTCGTACGAAATTATTATAATTATGATGAAAGCAAAAAAAAATGTTACAAAAAAATTGTTGTTATAACTGTTGAACTTGTAAACTCGATATCGCGTTTCGTGTGAATTAGGCTGGATTTAAAAAAAAGGCACAAACCATTTTTAAGTTTGCGCTGTGACACACTTAAATACCTATATATTACCGACCTAACTTTTTTAGTTTACTGAATTTTCTTTAACCTTAAGAATTGTTTTTCTGAATGAAATATTTAACTGAAACTTTGCAAAATGTATCAGAAGACCATTTTTTGACCGATTTTCTTTGCACCTTAAAATTTTTCAAATCTAGGAACTTTTTCATATGCAAAATATGAATCTCAAACTTCGAAAAATGCAAGAGCTGACAGTATATGACGTTTATGTACGTTTCTTTACATCTTGCAGATATTGTAAATTTATAAAAAGTTCTCAGGTTCAAAAAATTGCAAGACTGAAAAGAAACCATGACTAAAAATAATCCTAGTTTTAATTTCTTTAAAAATACTTTCTAGCGAAAATCCTACTTAAATGAAATACATAATGGTTATAGTTCTGATACATTTTCCAAAGTTTCATTCTGATATTTTATTTGCAATAAAAGTCCTTAAGTTTAAAAAATTATACAGTCAATATAGGTCTTTGCGTATATTACATGCCCTTAAGAAAAAAACTATTTCGCGTTGAAGTGCTTAAAGTTGAAAAATAAAGAATTGGAAAATTTCAAGGATGAAAAATAATTCAAAATTAAGTGTTAAAAAATAAACGTGTATGAATTTCAAATTTTACAATTGTATTATTTAAAATCGAAATAGATCAAAATTAAAAATATAACTGTCTGGAATTGATAATTTAGGATTTTAATCATTTATTCTTTTATTTTAAAAGATTCTAATCTCAGAGTTCTGAATTTTCTTGTTAAGCGCTGAATTTCTAATTTTTCTATTTCGTAAGTTTTGATTTTAAAATTAAAATTGACATTTTGTAAAGTGTAATCAAATATTTGAAAACTCCTAAATATTTTATTATTTAAATTTACTTCAAATACGTGAAATTCTAAATCGTTTCAGCAACAAAAATGATGATTATTACAATTTTATTGCAAATTAAAATTTGTTTAGTTTTAAATGAAGTTCAATTTCATTTAATTTTCAATTTTCCGTAGCAGAAATTTCTTTATTTTCATTGTTTTTATATTTGAGATTGCTTAATTTCAAGCTTTGTATTTAGGTGATAATTTAAAATTAAATAATTTTAGAAGTTTTGAATTTCATTCATTCATCTGAGATTTCAATTTCAAATTTAAGAGAAACATTCCTCTGAATTTTAAATGATCCAGGTTAAAAATTCTATCAATAAACTATTTGATTCTGAACATTTTCAAATTGTTTCATCAAAATTTTAATTTGTAATTATTTATTTTCGAAATTCTTCGTGTTAAAATAATATTGTTCAAATTTGAACGGCGTGATTGAGAAATTATATACATACTTTCAACTCGCATTTAATGAAATTGTCAATTGTCATAATTTCGTCCTGAATTTTTTCAAATTTGAGGTATAATTATTTTAAAATGTTTAATTTCAAATGATTTTTCACTTTTCGCTTTTATTTATAAATGATAGCAGTACCATTTATTTTCATCCTATTCACCTCTGCAGCCTAATCTATCCAACCAAACACAAAATTTGGAAGAGAAGTTCATAGCAACATATTCTTAATATACAATGAAAAATTTTCAAGATTCCTTAAATATCTCTTTTTTTAATTAACCCTTTATTTCATCTCCGGTTTTGCACGCAAAATAGTTCAAATCTTAGAAACTGTTCAAGATATAGAACATTTTCTCAATAAGTATCAAGCATCCGTTGCTACTGACTTCTCATTAAAATTGTATTGATTATTCCGCTTGATAGATTAGGATAAAGTGGATAGCACAAAATGAACGAGTTTGTAAGTCTGAATATTTCTAAGGCATTAATAAAAATCTTAAATTTTTACGAGGTAAATCAAAAGATACACCCCAACGAATTCTTGATCGAAAAGTTGTATAAATATATTTTTTCATAAAAACTTAGTATTATGTGTTCAGGCCAATCTGGTTCCATCATCAGACATTATCCCAGCGGAGATAGAGACATTTTTTTCACAATCTTAAGATTTATCAATATTTTAATAATATTGATATAGACCAGTAGATAAACAAAATTAACATCATAAATTAATAATTAGCTATAACAATTTAAAAAATTAAGTCATAAAAAGTTGATGAATAAGAAAGCAAGTAAAAAAATCCATCATTAAGTCCTCATATCAAGTTAAATATTTACGAAAAATAGGTTTTTAGTTCAATAAAAATAATATTTTGACCAGAAAAAGTATGGAAATGTATGAGAAAATGATCGAATACATCAAGATGGACGTAGAGACCCCACTCTCCTGACTGACTTATCATTTTCTTAAATTTTTATATAATTTTTCCAAACCAAAATGTCATTTTTATCAAAAACTTTGAAAATAATATTTTTACATTACTCTAACTGCAGAACTAAGAACCAACTTTTTATGCGTTTTTAAACGTAATATGAGCTGGCTTTTTCCACTTGGTTTTCTACGCATCAATTTCGTTTCTGAACCAATTATCTAAATTATATAAAGAAGGTCTGATGATGAGACCAGGCTGGTCTAGAAACGTAACACTTAGTTTTTATCCGGAAGTATGTTCAATGAAACCTTTTTAATGGTCCGAAAGTCGTCCGATTATATCTTTTAATTTTTCCACTTTCACTGCCGTTTCTCCCAGACACAAAAGAAAATAAGACACAATCTAACACTTTCTTTTCATATCGTCAAGGGCATTTTTTTATTTTATTTTTGAGGGTGAACTTTAATAGCCATCGGTTCTGATGACTCCTCTAAGTCTTTTTTACCATTAAAAGTCTTGTAAGGATTTATCGTTTTGTCAATTAAAGTGAAAACAGTTTTTGAATCATTCGAAAAGCCTCACAAATATTCCCCCTTAGTGAAAGTTAAAAAATTTTAAAGTAGCTTAATGAAGAAACCCTAATTTCAATTAAACGCAATGACTTCAGGTCCAAAAAAAAGCGAAAACATAATTAGTTTCTTATTAATTGTGCTAAGGTGAAGTTCTTCTTGTCCTCGAAGGAGAGACCCACAATAAGAAGGTGGCGATGTAAGAAAAAAGCAGAAGGGATATGAGAAGGTGCTCTCAATGGGAGCATCGTGGAAGAAAGGAATGCAGGTTGCACAACTTCGAGGTCCGATTTCGGATTTTATGGCTCCTAAATCCTCGGCCCAGTTGTCCTCGTAACAAGTTTACGGCTATTTTCTTTCGGACGACCACATATGTCTGTTCGTACAGCGTGAGAGATTAAATGATACCAGATCTGAAGTAGAGTTTCCAAATTCTCGAGAATAATTTAGAAAACCAGAAAATGATGAGAACTTTTTAATATCAGAATTCAATTAATGGAAATAAAAATCGAAACAAATTTTAGTGAAGCCCTACTGTTATTTGCTTACATCAACTAGATTCGAAATTATTCAGGCTGAAATAGATTGAATGTTGTTATACTGAAATTACTTAAAATTAAAAGAAAAACGGAATTTCGGTCAGATAGGGATGGAATAATTTTGCTAACACTTAACATTGGTTTTAATTTGCTGAATATTGATATTTCTTGAAATGCAGATTTACCAAAAGTCCTCCCAAAAATATTTTCCATCTCAAGAAAAAATGCTATTTCTTTAGATTTAGAAGTTCGCACACTTTTCACAAATGCTACTTGCTTGGCCATTTGCATTTCAAATTAATTTAGCGAAATTTTTTGTATTTTGGGTTTATTGACAGGCAGATTGACCACAAGTTATCTAAAAAATATTTTACATCTAAAGAAAATAATGCCCTCTCTTTAGAATGTCCAATATATTTTAAATGCTAATTGCGCAAACGTTTAAATTTTTAAATAATGTTGAGAAATTCGCTATATATTTTTGCTTTTGAGAGGCAGGTTAGCTACAAGTCTTCTCGAAAATATTTTCCATCTCAATAAAATAATTTCTCTCTCTTTGGAAGTCTAAAGATGATCCCCCGTTTTCAAAGAATGCGTCTCGAGTGTGCTGAGATGAAAGAAAACTTTTCCCGAATGCTACATGCTTAAGCGATCAAATCTTAAATTCATTTCGAGAAATTTGCCGTATATTTATGTTTTTTAAAGGCAGCTTGACCACAGGTCCTCCTAAAATATTGTTCTTCTCAAAAAAAGAATGCTCTCGCCTCAGAGGTCTGCCCCGCCTTCAAATAAGGCGTCCCATAGTTCCAAGATGAAAGAATACTTTTCGTAAATGCTACTTCCTTGACCGTTTAAATTTAAAATTAATTTACAAAAATTTACTATATGTTTATGCTGGTTTGTTGCTGCTTTCGATACATTAAACGCCTTCAGTGTACGACATACGCCCTGATACTCTCCTTCGCTGGTAGTCCGGATTTATGCCTTTGCCTGCCGAATGGAACTATCGCGTTCTTTCAGTTGATGTATTTTTTATGTTGGCAGGGATCCTTATCTTTATATTCTAACCCATGACATGCTCCACTCGTTTGTCATATATACGTATCTTTGAAACCACCGAAATCTATATAAGAAGATGGTCCTTCTTGTGAATGTACTTTAAATTTCAAATAAAATTCTTGGTTGTCGGATGTATAATTTATATTCCCTCTGTTTTATACTTTTAGAATATCGTTTTGATCGTATTTTATTGGTCATTTTGAAGAAACTGTAAATGAAAGTAAGGAATGATTCGTCCAGTTCTTCATTTAACGTATCAAATGTATCTTAAAGATTTATTGAGGAGAAATTAAATTTGATAGGTTTGTTTTTGGACTTTAAGAACACATATAAATAACACGATATAGTTACCAGCACTCAGAAAAATTCTTATTCAGATGAGGAAAAATTTCTCTTAGTCTGATGCATTTGTAAAAACGAACCTAAGATTATAACTTTAAAAGCAGTAACCACAGTCCACAATGAAGGAATTTATATTCAGGAAGCTGCGGGAAGCAGAAACAGTTAAGAGTAATAAAATATAATGTACAATTATTTTTGAATAATGATAGTAGATAGCATCGATTTTCATTTCTTGTAAAAAATACATTTTTAATACGACTCACATAATTCAAAAACTTTCATCCTTAGTGTCTTTAAAATTAGGAAAACTTGAGCAATCTTCCAAGATCAAGAGCCTATTTCTCAGTCTACGACCTTATTTAGATAACAATCATCATTATTTTTTACTAAAATATTATCTTTAAGGCCGCCCAAAAAACTCATTCTATATTTTAGGACTTTTTCCAACTTTCACAGAATACGAACATCCCCCTCGCCCTTCTGAATACACAATTTTTTTCTTTGTAATAATTTGATAAAAGCCTGAAATAAAAATATGGAAAACATAGAGTCGTCATATTTAAACAGTCTTCACAGCCAAAAGTGAAATTAATTTATAGGTACCATGTTCAATGCAGTATAAAATGATAAATATTTCTAGTCAAAATATTTGGTATTTTTTTCACAAAATAGTTTCACTTTCTACCAGAAGAGATGCATTTTAATGAGAGTTATTAGGTCTTCAAACTATGAAAAAGCCGAGCATAATTAAATTTTCAACAGCAATAAATTAATTATCGACTAAACAGTTGCATTTAAAATTAGATTGTTAAACTTTCAGGCGAAACGGGCAAGTGTAACAAAGTAATTAAATTTTTAACCTACATAGATGTGAACTTTTTAGTTCAATCAACATGGACGAATGCTTTTATCCAAAAAGGCGAATTTTCGGAAAAACAGTTTTACCATAAAAAAAATTAATCCAGCGGGACTAATTTTCAAATAAAAAAAGATGCGTTTTTTTGCAAAATATTTTAATTTTGAAACAAGTAATGGAATTTTCAACAAAATAGTTGAATTTTCGACTGAAATGATAAATCTTGAACACAAAAAAGGGATTTTTCACAAAGTAGCTCATCGTTGAACCAAGTATCGTAGTTGGTAATTCAACAAAAAAAATGTAATTTAAAATAAAAAATAGAGAAATTAAACCAAAAAACAGGAACTCTCAACGAAAAATGTAATAATTTATATTGTATGAAAATAAGATTTTTATTTTAAATAAAAAAACAGTTGAATTTAATAAGAATATACTAATTCTTTCGTGCAGAAAAGATAATAAATGTGAACTAAATTGTTGATTTATCAACACTGCAAGGTAAATTCTGTATAAAGTAGATTAATTTTGAAGCCAACAAGGCAAATTTTTTACAGAAAACTATACATTTGAACCCAACGATATTAATTTTTACACAAATAGTTGACTTTTAAACTAGTAACGCTGAATTTTTCATCAAAAATGGAATAGTTTAATTAGTTTTAAAAATTGTTTTTCAACAAAAAAAAATGCGAATTGTTAATAAAATAGTTCAAATTTCAACCGAAGAGATAAATCGTAAACTACCGAAAGAAATTGTTAACAAATTAATTTAACTTTCAATAAAGTAATTTAATATTCATTCAAGAAGACAAATTATAATCAAATACATCAATTTTAATCAAAATATTTAAATTTATAACTGAAAAAGATTAATTGCTAAATAACAATTTTTTTAACTTAAAAATAGTGGGATTAGACACAAAAGACAAATTTTCAACCAAGAAAGATTTTTCAATCAAAAGAGAAAAAGATTTCAAAAAAATTTCTGGAATGTTTAAGCCAAATTGGAATTATGTATAAAATAGTTGAATAGATAAATCTGTAGATCAAAAAATTGACTTTCAACTCTAAAAAATTTGTTGGGAACAATAAAGTTTATCTTAAAACCAAATTCGCAACCAATTTTGCATTTTCTTATTGGGTTCTACTAATTTAGTTCGACTATAATCGCAGAAATGAGAAAAAGCGGGAGTTTCTTGACAACAGAAGAACAATGAATGATAAACTTTTTGGTTTTGTGGCTTTCGGCCGAAAAGTCTGATCGAAAAATAAAAATCTTTTTCATCATTTACGGACTATAAAGCCACAAAATCAAAAACCTTGTATTTTACTGAGGGGAGGGAACAAAAAATGAATTCTTTGAACAATGGAAAAAGAGGGAATTAGGAGAAAAAATGTGAACTCTGTATTTAGATCCTTTTTTTGTAAAACATATCACTAATTTTTTTTTAATTCTTTCCTACATTAACAGTGTTATACAATTTTTATACGGCTTCTTCCGCTTTTTTTTCATTCAAATTGAATAGGTAAACAAAAATCTGGCTAAATCTTCTAGCCCCAGAAAACGCTTAACCTGAACAATGTGCTTACGACAAATAAACATGTATACAAACCAGCTCAGTTGCAAACTTCTTTGTAATTCCAATCCTTTTAACTCCAAAGCAGAATAACTTTTTCCAGTTGAAAGATCTAAAAGCGCGCCTCTTGTTGATGAAAAGGCCACACTTTGCGCGGTGAGAGAAGCTAAATAGCTAAAAGAATTGTATGGAAAACGTTTCCATGAGTTTAAGAAAGGAGCAAAGCCAAAGTATCCCTTACGAAAGTAGGTGATTCGGGATCATCTTTGAACTCAGTGTATATTGAAATGTCAGTAGCAGTACCGGCAAAAGCGAATTTTCCAGAAGGCTTTAACGAGTCCTTCTTAATAGGATTTCTTCGGCTTTCAGGAACCAATCGGAAAGCGGTCAAAACTTGGTGAGCTTCCTGTAGCTTGTGTGCCCCTCAGGGTTGGAAAATTTCAACGGGGTCCAAATTGCGAGGCGCATGCCGTCGGAAAGTCCTTTGGTCACTCCTATCGCTGCAGGACTTCGGGTCGACGTGTTCTGAATAGCCACTCGAGCAGGGTGACCGTATCCAAAGGTTGTTTGCCCACAAAACATTCACCGCACGGCACAGGGTGCAGAATATCGTAACACCATGGAATCTTGATGGTTCCAGCTTCTGCCTCCTTAAATCATCCGTAGATATATAAATTCAATCGGCTTTTATTATACCTCGGAGTGCCAAACGTATTTTTGGGACTTAAGGCGAGAGAAAGGGTCCTTTTTATTAGGAGATTTTTAAGACCTCGGGTCCACATGAAGATCAACTGGTGCAAGATATCATATGGGATATAATCATGGAGAATGTTTTCTTTTGTTATTTATTTCAGTTGTAGAAGAGACGCTCAAAGGCACTTCTTAAGGTCAGAGTCTCCAATTTTTGATTAGCAGCCTGTTAGAAAATTACAAATTTATGAGGTCAGCGTTTGAAAAAGCTAACTGCCAGAAGATGAAGAATTATTTTTATGGGGGGGGGGGGTGATTCAACAATTTAAAAAACATAAATAGTTTCAACAATAGTCAATAATTTACATGGAAAAGCTGAAATTTTTTTTTTACTGTATATATGACAAGGGAAATGTGAAAATAAAACATCATAAATAAAATTATTGTGTATGCTAAATTAAATTTACTTTTCAACTTTTCTAATTCCCAAACTTTTCAGTATAAACCACTTTCAGCCAATTGAGTGAACTTTTACCCGTATAGTTCAATTTTCACAAAAAATTATTTTGAAAAAAAAATAATTCGTCCATACTTGGTCGTTGTAATCGTGATTTTATTTTCAGAAATTCCGCACATTAACTTGATTATTTGAGGTTAAATAGAATTTTTAAATTGATTTTAATTTAATTTAAATTTCCTAAATTTAAAAAAGCGAATAGTTAAAATTGAAGCTGAAACAAATTATTCTCAACTAAAAAAAATAATTTTAAACAAAATAGTAATATTATAAAGCCAAAACAGTTTAATTTGAATCAATCAGTTGCATTGTTCACCGTGAAAGATCAGTTTTCTGCCAAAGAGATTAAATAAAAAAAGATTTTAAATAAAAAAGATGAACTTTCAACAAAATAGAAATAAATTCCCTACAAAAACTGAAATAGCACAATAAAATTCATTTTCAGCCAAGAAGACAAATTTTTTAGAACAGAATTTTCAATCAAAAATGGCGAATTTTCTATCCAAACGACGAATTTTCTATCCAAATGACGAATGTTCAACAACATAGTGAAAAGTTTGACTAGAAAATATAAATTTCAAACAAAATATTCAAATTGTAAATGAATAATTAAATTTGGAAAAAATAAATTTTTAGAGTAAATTGGTGAATTTTGAAAAAAGAAATTCTAATTCAAATAGTTGAATTTTTAGATGAAAAAATGATTTTTAACCAAAAATTTAAAAGTTGAAATTTCAGCTAAAAATCTTTTTAATTTTTAATAAAACATCGTTAAACTTAACTGAAAAATGGACTCGTAACAAAATATATTAATTATTAATCAAAAATTATAATTTAATACCATAATCAAACTTTTAACTGAAATAGATTTTGCAAATAAAAATAAATTAGTTAAATTTCTAGTTGAAAACATTTATTTTCAACCGAAAAAGAACAAATTAAAAAAATGGTAAAATACTCAAACAAAAATAATTTAATTTTTATAAAAAGTTATATTTTTAATTATTAATTATTAAATTTTTTCTTATTATGTTTTTAGGCAAAGAGATAAAACATCAACAAAAGAGAAAAATTTTAAACTAAAATGATGAATCTTCAACCAAAACATTAAATTTTTATTATTAATTTTAGATGTTAATTTTGATTGTCTACTGGTCTATATAAATATTATTAAAACATTGATAAATCTTAAGATTGTGAAAAAAATGTCTCTATCCCCGCTGGGATCTGAACCCAGGACTCTGACCGGAAATCTGAAGGTTCTGGGTTCAGATCCCAGCGGAGATAGAGACATTTTTTTCACAATC
>JAAAKG020138300.1:0-12668 GCA_010014905.2 Druon quercuslanigerum
CAAACTTATTGATATTAAAAAAATAATAATAATATAATATTTCAAAACAATTTTTCTACAATTTTATATGCACTGTGAAGCGAAAATGCAAATTAAAAAATATTGTGATAATCCTAGCAGATTAATATAATCTCAGTTTTAAATTTGAATAAAAAGTTAAATAATCTGAAAACTAAATTTAATTTCCTGGAATAATAATAAACAATATAATAAAAAGAGGATTTCCTAGTCAATTATTAACTATATATTATTTTTTGAACGTTTTATATACTTAGCAGCATTTGATTGTTATAATAATCTATGAAGTTGCAGTTTTGAATATAAGTTATTTAATGATTAATAAATAAGATTTCTATTAAAGAGAATAAATAATTTATTTACTTAAATTATATAAATTAAGTTTTAGTGAGCTGTTTCTAATTTTTCTCATTTAAAACCAGCTGTTTAAAACAGACAGGTTGGTGTGATGAATTTATCAATTTGATAGTCCACTTGAAAAATTGAATTTTTCTACCATCGTTAAAAAAGAGATTTTGTCGTGTCCAAGGAAAAGGATAGGAAATCCTTTTGTCATTTTCAAAAATGGTAGTAAATAAATTACTTGTTTCCTTGCCCACCTTTCCTTTTGTCTCAGATTCAGGCTCGTCATTTGGAATTATATTTTCCTCGGGAAGATTTGAAGAATTGCTTTCACTGCAGTCCCTCACGGGTTCTGTTTCTTCAACATATTCATTCTTCAATCCAATTTTATGAACTTTGCGAAGAGGAGAAGAATTCATCTTAGTCGGTGACTGTCGGCGTTTTTTGCCGTTTGATAAATATTTTCGACAATCTGGAAACTGAGTTGGAATGGCATCTTTCTTCAGACGAGGAATTTTATATTTAAACTAAAACATTAAAGTTATTTGTGTTAAGCACTTTTGTATATAGTTTTATCGATTTATAGGGGAAAATAAGTGGAAAACCGATGTAAATTTCGCAGCTGGAAGAGTCAAAACAATCAAATGTGTACATATCTCAAACTGTCACTTTTAAAATTTATCTTTGAAAATTGATTAGTAATGAACCCTAATATTACAACATTAAAATTAGTATATTTTAAAATAAATTAAGAATTAATAATAATGTCTCATTACTTACCCTTATAACGTTACCACTAGCATCTTTGCTTTCAGTTCCGCAGATTATGTTCTCTGGGAGAAAATGTTTTGAGCATATCACTTGTCCTGGTTTCAAAATAAAATCCTTTCTTTTAATTGTAATTTGCCATTTCTTTGATCTTCCCTTATCTTTTGGAACACTACATTTATGCAAATTTCTTTCCTTAATATTACTGTCATAACCGACAGTGCAGTTTGGAGCAACACATTTCGATCCACCCATAACGCATGAAAAGATTAGTATCCGACGTAACACAATAAGTTCAAAAATCACCACTCACTTTTACTTTTTATCTAAGAAAATTTAAAGAATACATGAAAAAAAAATCAAAAAAACTAATCGAGTCTGGAGAGTCTAATCGAGTGGAGAGAATTGGAACTAACCAACTCGTGACACTAACGGGGGCAAGGTTTAGCTCTCAAATATTGAGAGATGCACAGGGCTGTTTAGAATTGAGATAGGCACTACTCAAATACGAAAGGTATTTGATGTTATTGACTTTAAGTCTTTTATTATATGATATTTTATTATTATTCACGGAATCATGGGAAGAAAAAAGGCGTTAAACCAAATAAGAATCAAAAGTTACCGAATAAAAAATATCACGCACTGAGCAATGGACAATAGGGGACGAAGTTGAATTTCAGAAGGCGAAAGTGAGATTATGAATGTTCAGGGTGACACACGTGAGGGTAATTTATCCTAAAGATAATAAATGTTTAAAAAATGAGGTACGCAGAAGAGAATAGAAGTTTAGAAGTAAATAAAAGTTTATTTAAATTGTGTAAAAATGATTTATAAACTGTGTTGCAATTAGAGTTCTTCAATGCGATTCAAAAATAATAACTAAACTATATTTTTCACACTAATTGATCGTTTCTTGTTGTTCGTCCACACAGCGTAAACAATTAATTTCCAATTTAATACTTTTTTAATTGCAGAAGTACTTTAATTGTGCTTATTTCTTTTAACGTAATTACCTAAACACTTGAGCATCTCTTACAGTCCTTCTGGGAAGTCTACTACCAAGGGCACGTCATCAGCGAATTCAAGAACAAATGCCTTTTCATTACCAATCACTGCTCCTCCGACATTCCAAACACTCCATTCGTCATCTATATCGTCGTGTAAAATGATACGTAACGTCGGACTCAGCAGCGGGCACCCCAATTAGCTGCAACTTTTTAAATAATAGATTTCTTTCCACCGTGTCGAAGGCTTTTTTGAAATCAATAAATGCTACGTAAAGGTTGCCGCCTTCCGATTTGATTCTGTTATTAATTAGTGAATTAAGTGTAAACACGTAGTCTCTTGTCACCCGTCCTTTTATAAGAACTGCCTGGCTCTCTTTTAGAATTGCATTTCTTTCTACCAAGCTGATAACCTATTGTCCATTACTCTAGCCAGAATTTTATACTCCGCGTCGAGAAGAGATATTCCCCTAATATTGGCAGTATTAGCATAATCTCTTCCTTTAAAAATTGGAAAAATTTCAGCTCGAGCTAATGGCTCCGGTCCGTCACATTTCCTGAATTATCTAGTGTAATTCAACAAACCATTTAGCTGATAGATTATGGATGAATTTAATTGTGATTTGGTATTTACCTGGCTAGTCTCACCCGTTTTCATTTTATTAATGCATTTAATTAGCTCATCTATCTCTATTTCTTTATTGAGTTCGCTATTTTCGTTTGGTTCTTCATTATACTCTTCGATCAATTCCCCTTCGTTACGAAATTGTTCCCGATCCTCTGGATTTTCAGGATCTTCTCTATCAATTACTCTCATCCCCAATAAATTTTGAAAATGAATTTTCTATTCCTCCTTACCTATTTTGTCAATCCTTTTTATCTTTTTCTTTGAATGCTCCTATTGTGCTCGAAAAATCATCCATGTTCTTGCTATCCTCAACTTTTTTAAACCTCTCGTCCTTTGCTTTTAAGATTTTTTTAGGGTTTGTCCAAACTACTATCTTTAGATTTCTACCCTCCTCTGCTGCTATATCTGAGATTAACCTTCCAGAATCCCCCCCCCCCCCCCATCTTCTTTTGCTCATACCAGTTTCATTTGCAGCTTTCTTTATGTTTAAAACTAGTGTACCCCATATTTCTTCTAGTGTTGCATATTCAAAAATTTAAGACATTTAAATTAAATTAAAATCCAAATTAAAAATCGTATTTAACGTTCAATCATCAAATGGATAAGAACTTCTGTAAAAAACAAGAATCCAACGACCAAATTTGGACCAAACCGAACAATCAAAAAATGTTCCAATTGTCATCTGAAAAAAATCCTTGTTAAAAACAAAAATTTCAGACGAAAATAAAAAAGAGGAAAGAAAAATGAGAAGGCAACCAACCACATCCCCTTCCTTCTCTTTTTCTTTTTTTTTCGTCCTTTTTATTTTTAATATAATTAAATCACAAGAAAAGAACATTAAAAATAAAAAATAAAATTATATTACCAACGTTTCGGTACTCATACAGTGCCTTTATCAAGGCATGAAAAATGTAAACAGTACCACCACAGAACACGTATTCTCTCTTTGATGCCTGAGAATCGAATGAGGGTCAGTAGGTCAATATTTTGTAAACACTCTAGAAATATCTGTCATAAATAAATTCGAAATAGAGAAAGTAAAAGAAGAACAAGATTCATGAAACCTCACCATTAAATATAATTAATCATATAATCATAACTTTTGTTTAATTTATCCAAATCGGTTTTTGAATTAATAGATAACTCTTTTTGTTTTTTTATATAAAGCATTTCCATAAATTCTCTCCTTCTCTCATTACTCTTACTATGCAATATTTTCACATTATCCTAATTAAACTCATGATAAACATCAACAAATTTCCTTGAATGCCTGACAAGAACGTGTCTGTCCCACGTAATTCATCTTACAAATTATGCAAGTGATCTTGTAGACAACACCATCCCTCTCAAACTTATCCAAAAGATCTTTACAAAAATTAATCACTGAATTTTAATATAAGTTCAATAGTTCTAGAAATTTGACCAAAAAATGGAAGAACAAAAGTATTAAATGAACTATATTCAAATGTTTCTTAATTAATTTTTGTAGGTATTGAATCAGAAAAAGTATATTCCTAACAATATTTAAATTTCTGGTGTGAAATGAAAAGTGGGACAAACCTAGAGCTCTGTCAGCCAAATTCTTAATGACTGCAATTATGTTTTGAAAAGGATGAGCACAAGAGAAATTTAAAATCCTGCCTGAATATTTACTTTTCCTCTACCAATTGGTGAAAATATTACCAGCCCGACCCTTAATCACTTTGATGTCTAAAAAACTAATTCTGTTATTGTGCTCTATTTCATGAGTAAATTGAAGTTTCGGATGAAAACTATTAAAAACATAAATGACCATCTGAAACTTTTTCAGAGGAACACACAATAAGGTATCGTCGATATACCGGAAATAAAAAGGCAAAACAAATTCTAATTTCTTACCAGCAAAAACCTCCAAATCATCCATTACCATTTCAGCTAAAATCAGAGAAATTACTGAACCTTTGAGACTACCAAACCTCTGTCTATAAAAAGATCCATTAAATTTGAAATAAGTTGACTTTATGATAAAAACTATCCCTGTTACAAAATTTTTTTGAGATAATCGAGTACGTGTTCTTATACTATCCCATCTATTTAAGATTGCCTATTCAACCAAATCAAGGGGTATCATCGGAAACATTGCAATAACATCTAAAGAAATTATTACATAATTATCCGAAACCGTTTTTTGAATAATAAATTTTTGAAATTCCCAGCTATTCTTAACAATATATTTAGAAGTTGTGATAGAGTCTTTGAGAATCAAACTAAAATTTTGTTCTAAAAATTTAATGGGAATATTAACAGTTGAAATAACTATTCTTAAGGGATAGCCATATTTGTGAATCTTTATCAAACCATAACGTCTGGCAAGAACTGTGTCATCAGTAATAATATCACTCCATCTAATATCCTTTCCCAGAAGTCCTTTTTTAACTTTTGTAACGGATCCTCTTGCAATAATTCCAAACTATCATTATTTGAAAGCAAATTCTCCATATCCCTAACATAATCTGATTTTTTCAAACAAACAGTAATACTGCGTTTATTAGCACTCATGCAAACTATATCAGGATTGTTTCCAAGAAATTCTTCCGTCATCATGAAACCTTCAGAAATCTTACGATCCATAATACTAATATGCAAACGTTCTCAAAAGCTATTCTATGCCCAGATAACAAATCGTGCGCGCACGATGCGTGCACGAAATGCTTGCAAGAATGCACTACAGCATTCTGTGGATGCGCCTTTAGTGCGTGCACAATTCGTCGCCAATGTCAGCATGTGTACAATCACGCCGTGACGGAATTCCGAACTAACCGAAGCATACATGCGTGCACTATGAATGCAGTTTGAAACCTGATAAAGTAAATATAAATTTATTATTATTATTCATTAGAAAGAGTTTAAAATTTTGAATTCAAATCAATACGAAGAAGAGAGTTAAAAAAACTATTTTGTGCAAAATAAAAATATATTTTTTCAAACATAAAATTAAGAGAAGTTAAAAAATAACGTTTAAAGAGGAAGATACAAGTTTATTAAAAAGCATGTAAGAACTGATTATTAACAAAATCAAATCTATGAAATCAAAACATAAAAATATATTTTCGAACCAAATAGGATGGAATAGTTACATTTTAGCTAGAAAACTAATTTTTAACTGAAAAAAAATTTTTCAATCAACAGTAAAAATTCCAGACAAAATATTGAATACTCGTGTACTCATTTTGTAATTACTATTTATTTAATAGAAAGATTTCTTTTTAGTACCTATTTTGAATGTGGCGCCAACCGCGGACAAGGTAAGCTCGACCATAACGCAAGCGCAGTAGCTGATTGCGGCCACATTACCATCACTGGCGAACTTTATAGTGCTTGTTCTCTAAAGTCTAACGACTCTAAAGTAATGGCAGTTTGGCGATTTGACGTTTTCGACGTTTTTGCATATTTAACGGAAATTTATATTGATCTTTTATTCGATACAAGAATATTAATTATAGGAAAATCAACGAATTATGGAAGGGGAACCAGTTGTCGCAGAAACACTTGATATCCCGTGACTTAAAACGTTATACATATCATTTTTGTGTTGATAAAAGCAAAACCTAACTTAAAAAAGAAAAACTTTTATCTTTGACCTCAAACAATTGGGACCCCTTCGGTAATTAAATCTTTTTCAGACTTTATTTTATTATAAATAAAGCCTCCAAGGACGATACATCTGCTTGCTGATCTGAAGGCACGTCGTGCTAGCGCCATGCGCGCATGGTGCGCTAGGATTGTTATCTGGGTGGTTTCTCCGAATTGATTTTCTTTATTCGGATCCCATACTAGTTTTTCCTCTATGAATCTCCTTTTATTGTTATTTTTCTTATAACCTACCATCGTTTCGGTATTTAATGCAATTCGCAAAGTTAACGGTAGATGGTCTGATTCTATTTTTGGTTCTATTTTCAAGAATCTAACCGTAGAATCAATTACGTTGAGAAAAATCGAGGTTCCGCCTGCCCTCCACACAGGACCTAGAAAAGGGGTAGGGGTTTCACCATAATTATTTCTGTTACCAGTCGCAGGGGTGCCTTTCCGCCCCCCCCCCACACACGGGACCTGGAAAATATGTAGGGGTTAGACCAAGATTATTTATGTGACCAGTTACAGGGGTGTCTTTCCGCCCCTAGTGTCGATTCACGAGAGCGTGTACCGCGATCGATTTGTTTCTTGGGATTAGTGTTCTAAAAAGTTTAAGTGCTCGGAAAAATTCCCAAAAGCATTAGAATATGCTCGAACTTTATATGCTTTAAGAATGTAATAAGCATTTATAAACATTTTGAATTAGGATTTAAAAAATTATATTTTCTTTCTTTATTAATAATGATTAAAGTGTTTAAATTTCGCGGGAAAATTTATCGCTTTAATTCGGAAAGGGCGCTTAATTTAAATGGTAAAAGGAGTTCAATTAATACACAATTAATATCCCAATTTCTAAATTCTTCTAGATATAAAATCAACCATATACCTAGAAGATTTGTAATATTAATGCAAAAAAAAAATGTTCTAAATACATTTTTAATACTTTTTAGCCAAGTAGTTTAACCAATTAGTTGAATTTTCAAACTAAAAATAAATATTTAAACAACAAAAAACGAATTTTTTAACTAAATCATTTTTATTCATACAAATTTTTTCCAAAAAAGAATTATTAAATTTTTAGTTCAAAAATCAAGTTAAAAAAAAAATTCTCAACAAAATAATAATTTAATTTCAAATCCAAAAGATGAATTTTTACAAAAAAAAGATACAGTTTCAATGGAATATGTAAATTTTCAACTAAAAAAGTTAATTTACAAACCAAAACTAGAATAGTTCAATTATATTAATAGTTTATGAATTTTTTATCAAATAGTGGAATTTTCAACCCGAGAGATGAATTTCTATAAAAAATCAAAAAATAGAATGGTTAAATTTTCTATAAAATAGAACATTTTTTGACGGAAAATATTACATTTCTATCAAAAAATTTAAATTTTTCATAAAAAATGGAATAATCAAAGTGAATTTTCTACTAAAATGATAAATCTTCACTAAAAAAAATGATTTTCAACCAAATAAATAAATTTTTAACTAAAAATATAAATTTTCTACCAATAATACATAAATAAATTTTATTTTTTTATTATTTTGTTATATATAATAAATTTTTATAGAATAGATACATTTTCAGCCACAGTAATTAATTTGTAACCAAAATTTTATGTGTTTCATTAAAGATTATTGTTTTTTTGTAAAAAATTAATGTTTTTTGTTGAAATTTCATTTCTTTGCTTGAAAATATTTTTTTTTCATTGGAAATTAATTTTTGTAACTAAAAATTTTACTTCCATTTTTTTTCGAATTTTTTTGTTTAAAAATTCGTCTATTTAGTTGTAAATTTTACTATTTTGTTAAAAATTTATTTGAATTGGTTAAAAACTTATTTCTCTAGCTTATAGTTCAACTATTATATTTTTCGTTAAAAATGTGTCTTTTTTTTTGGGCTAAAAATTCATCTTCTAAATCAAAAATTGAACTATTTGGTTAAAAAATCATTTTCTTTTTTAATTTATTTTTATTCTAGATTATTTCACTTTTTTAAATTAAAAATTTATGTATTTTTGTGGCAACTTTGTCGTTTTCTGGCATTAAAAGAACTTTTTTGTAATAAATTCTGTCTTATTTTCTTTCTTGTTCAAAAATTATTATTTTTGGTCAAAATTTAATTTCTTTGGTTAATAATAGTTTTTCGGTTGTCAATTTTTTTATGGACGTTTGATTTTTTTTATTCAAATATTTGGTTTTAAATTTATTTTATTTTGGTAAAGACTGATTGCTTTAACTTACAATTAAACTACTCGTTTTTTTTTTGTAGAAAATTTGTCTCTTTTGGTAGAAATTCAGGTATTTGTTTAAACATTTTTTAATGGAAAATTTAATATTTTACTTAAAATTTCATTGCCTTTGTTAAATATTTTTAAAATATTCTTGAAATTTATCTTCTTCAGTGAAAAATCCATTTATTTTCTTAAAAATTTATTTTTTTAAATAAAAAATCCATTATTTCACTTCAAAATTTAACTATCCTGTTGTAAATTTCCTTTTTCTGGGTTCACAATTCTTTTTTTTTAACTAATTATTTTAACTGAAAATTTAATGAAAAAATTTTAGACGAATAATTTTTTTATTTTTACCAATTCTAGTTAAGCTTAAAAACATAATTACAAAAAATGGTAAGCAATTGAATTCAACGATAAAACATCAATTTTTTCTAAATAGTTGACTTCGTAAAAAAAAATTCTAAAGCAGATGAATCTTCAACAAAATGTATTTATTTTTGGTCAAATCGTTGAATTTTCAACCGAACAATATGACTTTTCAACCAAAAAGTAAATTTTCTACAAAGTAGATAAATTTTTAAATCAATAAAATTTAATTAAATTTTTAACTAAAGTCATGAACCTTCAACCAAAACAAAAAATTAATTTTTAACAAAGTAGTTTAACTCTAAATCAGAAAAAAAAATTCATGAATTTTCAACCACATAGTTAAATTTTTACCTAGAAAAGGTCATAGTTTAATTAAAAATATGAATTTGTATCGAAAAATGTAATAGGGATATTTTCAGTTAAGAAAATATATTCTTAACCAAAAAAAAATTATTTTTAACAAAAACATTTAATTTTCAACTAAAACGAATAAATTTTCAACCAAAGCGTTGAATTTTTAATTTCAAATATATTTTATTTGCCAAAAATAGAATAGCTACTTTTTTTACAACAACAAAAATTTTAAAATTTCAACTTTTAAACAAGCAGTTGCATCTTCAACCAAAAAGATGTATTTTTAAAATAGTTTCATTTTAAACAAAATATTTAAATTTTTTATAAAACAGTAGAATTTTGAACTACAGGTGATGAATTCCGAACCAAAAATATAATATACAACCTAGAAAAAGTTTTATCAAATATTTTTAAATGAAATCTTATTATCTATCAAAGTTATTGCTTCTTTAGACCAAAGAAGTAAATTAATTAATTTGAGTGAAAGAAAATTTTCGTTTTTCACAATTTTTTGAAAGGTTCTTTTCATCTTTAGTAACTCAAAAGTCGTATTTCTACGTTGCATTTTTTCCAATCTTAAAAACTTCTGAATCACAAAAATGTCTGAGGGGGACAAAATGATTTGTATCTATAGCAAAAACAAGAATTTGTAACTCGGTATATAAAATAGACCCTTTATCAAAGATCACAGATAGACTTCCCCATGATAGTTGGAAATGGTCTATGGGGAAAACTTAGAGAAAGTTGGGAACTATGTTTGGGATAAAAATTTGCGCAATAAATTTGTGGAGTGAGTTTATAAGTTTTCATTATTATAAATAAAAAAAGTTTGGTCCTCGTAAGACCCTTTTTTTGTTACATTAATTTGATGAGAAACAAATAATTTTAACAAATAAAGTACATTTTCAACCGAAGAGATGAATTTAATAATTTACGCTGCAATTTTTAACCAAAAAATATGGGATTTTTTTTAAAGAAATGCATTTTCTACAAAATATTTCATTTTACCCTAAATGATGAATTTTCGAAAAATTGGTTCAACTTTTTACTAAGTAGTTGAAAATTCAAAAAAATATTTGTATTTTCAACTGAAGAGTTGAACTTTGAATCAAAATGACGAATCTTCACCAAAAATTTAAATTTTTTACAATATTAATATGTTGATTAAAAAACAAAAATAGTTTTATGCATTTTAAAAAACGAATTTTAAGCAAGATGGTGGAATTCTGATAAAAAAAATTATTGAATAGAAAGGCAAGAAGTTCTCACAAAATAGTTGCATTTTGAACAAACAATAAATTTCAGTCGAAAAAGAATGAAACTTTCACCCAAACTATAATTATTTGAGGGTAAAATAATTTCTAGTATAGATTGAAAAAAACGAATAGCTATATTTTAAGTTTATTTGTTTATCTGTTTATGTCGAAAAATTATCGTTTTTTGATTTTACATAATTTGAAAAAATCTGAGAAAATCTTTTAAAGTTTCAAAATATTTTGAATCTCTTTAAAAATTCTTCAATTCCTAAACATCTTTTACACTAACACAAACTATTCCTGAAATTTTAAAAAATCTTTTAAAAGTAAAAAATATTTTTATCGACATTTTTAGAAATCTTTTCAAATGTTTTGATTTATTTAAAAAATGTTTTCAAAAATTAATTTCTCTCTTGATTCTTTCCAAACTTCTTTAGAAGCTTCAACATTTTTTTAAATTTTAGTTATTCTATATATTATTATATAAAGATTTAAAACTATTTTTGGAACTTTTTAAAATGTTTCAATCCTCTAAATATGTTTGAAAATTATTCGAGTTTTTCCAAATTATTAAAATAAAATCTTACAGATTTTGTTTTTATAATTTTAAAAATTAAAAAAAAATTTAAAAGTCTTAGAAGTTTGAGAAAAGAATTTAAAAGTTTTAGGAGAAAATTGAAGAAGATTTCAAAACATATCAAATTATTTTTTTTTAAGTTCAAAAAAGAACTTTGACCATTTCTATGAAAAAAAAATTCAATTTTAAAATTTTTTAAAATTTTATGAAAATATACGTAAGTTTAGAAGATATTTATAAGTTTTAAACCAATAAATAATTAATTTAAGATTTGGAAAAGTTTCAAAAACCTTCTGAAGGATTTTTCAAGTTTCCAGAATAATTTTAAAAAATTTATTTCAATTCCTGGGAAAATTGAAACTGATTTTTTATTTAGAAAATTAATTTTAACAGAATATCATAGACATAAAATTCTGGATATTTAGAAGGTTTAAACTTTCGGAAAAGTGAAAAAATAGTGTGATTGTGTGATAGTCTTAAAAGATTTTAAAAAATTTAAACAAAAAAATTAAATTAATTAAGAAAGTTTTATTTTTAAAAATAAGATTTTAAACAAAAAATAAAATTATATCAAGATATTTTCGAAGCTTTCTGAAAATGTGAAACGAAAATCTTTTTTCATATTGAAACATTAAAAAAAAATTCGAAATACTTTGACACAGGTAACAAGATATTTAGGAATTGGAAAACTTTTGAAAAGATTACAAATATCTTAAAACTTTAAAAGAATTTCGATTTATTGATTATTTTTGAATTTATATAAAACATAAAGTCCTATTTACTTTTTAAACAGACTCGAATTTTTGGTAAAATTTTCTAAAATCCTGAAAAATAAAAAAATTATACTTTTTCGATATATCGAAAATTTTTAAAAATCTTTTTGAATTTCCTCGATAATCATAGACAAATAAACCTGAAAAATAAATAATTATTTATTTTTAAAAATTTGTATTAAAAATCATTTTCCCCTCGAATAATAAAATTTTAAAACAAAAGTTTTTTTTAGCTAACATGATCAATCATCTACAAAATAAATTAATTTTTTAAGAAAGCAGTTCCACTTCCAACTGAGTAGTTAAATTTTCCAACAAACAAGATGAATTCTGAACGAAAAACATTTTATATGATATTTTAACTAAAAAGGATTTTAATTTTATACAAAAAAATAGTTTGAATTAGCCCAAAAAGATTAATTTTCAAGAAAATAGTTTAAATCATCAACCAAAGTAAAATAATTTTTCACTAACTTTTTCTTGTTCTATAGAAATTATTTTTCCGAAGTGATCGCTTTAAAGTTGAAACTTGTATTAAATAAAGATTTCCTATTTTTATTTTATTTTATTTTATTTATTCTATTCTATTCTATTCTATGCTATTCTATTCTATTCTATTCTATTCTATTCTATTCTATTCCATTCTAGTTCATTCTATTCCATTCTATTCCATTCTATTCCATTCTATTCCATTCTATTCCATTCTATTCCATTCTATTCCATTCTA
>JAAAKG020138301.1:0-12667 GCA_010014905.2 Druon quercuslanigerum
TATATTGTCGAAGTCTCAACCAAAATTTGAACTTGAAAAAAAGAATAATGTTCTATCCAAAAAGATGAATTGCTAAAAAATATATAAATTATTTACTAAATAGTTAAATTTTTGCCAAGCAAGATTAATTTTCTACCCAAAAAGACAAATTTTTTATAAGACAGGTGAATTATTATAAAAAAAGTTGATTTTCAATGAAAAAGTTTAACTTTCTACTAAAAAGATAAATTTTTAACCAAATAGTTTAATTTTTAACTGAAAAATATAATTTATTTAACAAAAATGGAATAGTTTAATTGTGAGTTTAAAAAATATATTTGCAACTAAACTGAAACAAATTTTCTTTAAATTAGTCCAATTTTAAATCAAATAAATGAAACTGCAACTTAAAAAATCCTTTTTTAACAAAGCATTTAAACTTTGGATAAAAATGATATCTTTTCTAACAAAATAGATACATTTTCAGCAAAATAATTAAATTTTCATCCAAGAATACAATTTTTAACCAAACGAAAAATATAATAGTAACTTTTACTAAAAAATATAGTTAACTTTTTTTTAATAGGTTCAAGTTCTAAAGTTCATTTAAGAAGAAAAATTATAACTTTAACAAATGCATTTTTAAATTAGAAAGATCAAAATTCAATTAAATACTTGGTTTTTGAAGACAAAAAGACAAACTTTCTAGAAGACACTTGAATTTTCATCAAAAAAGTTAATTTTCAACTGAGAAAGATCACTCTTCTACCATGAATTAGGATGAATTTTCAACAAAAAAGTAAATTTTTTAATCTAAAAAATCGAGTTTTTTATAAGACAGTCAACTTTTAAAACAGAAAAGATTAATTTTTAACAAAAAATATATTTTCCATTAAGAAAGATGAATTTTTAACAAGATAGTCGAAGTCTCAACCAAACAGTTAAACTTTAAAAAAAAGAATAATTTTCTATCTAAAAAGACGAATTTCTAAATAAAATATGAATTTTCTACTAAACAGTTAAATTTTCACTAAACAAGACTAATTTTCTATCCAAAAAGACAAATTTTGTATAAGAAATGTGAATTATCATACAAAAGTTAATTTTCAAAGAAAAAGTTTAACCTTCTACTAAAAAGATTAATTTTTTACCAAATCGTTTAATTTTTAACTGAAAAAGATAATTCATTTAACAAAAATGGAATAGTTTAATTGTAAGTTTAAAAAATATATTTTCAGCCAAACTGAAACCAATTTTCATCAAAATAATCCAATTTTAAACCAACCAAATGAAACTTTAACTTAAAAAATACATTTTTAACAAAATTGTTGCATTTTCAACAATATAATTAAATTTTCAACAAAGAATATAATTTTTAACCAAACGAAAAATATAATAGTAACCCTTCTAATGAAAAAATGAACTTTTACCAAAAAATATAGTTGACTTTTTTTAATAGGTTCAAGTTCTAAAGTTCATTCAAGCTCGCAACGTATTTTCAATTATACCTCCCCCCCCCCTCCTTTTTACCAACATAAGTTTACAGCCCCTCCACCCTCAGACTAGTTACTACTTGTTACGACTAGTTACGTAACAACTATTTAACCGTTACGTAAAAGTTATTTAACTGATATGAGACCGTTAAATAACAGCCACATAACAGTTCTGTAACATTTTCAGAATTTAAAATAAATTTATTATTAATCAACATTTAATAAAAATTTAAGATATACATATCAGAGGAATATGTAAATGCGACTTTCGATTCATGCAAAGGAATAGTAAATCCAACAACGGGAGAATTGGCCATGGACATGGCTTGTGGCGTTCATCAAGCAAAAGGGTGTACACCAAAATTGTAAGTTTAATTGACAAATCACGTAATTCAATATGAAATTTTGTTTAATTCAACAACTTAATTTTTTAGTAACAAAATTTACAGCGTTATTATGTTTAAATAATTAAACTAGTTTTAATATACTTTTCTTATTTTATTTTCACAATTAATAGGTGGTTTCAGTTTATGGGAAGCACTGTCGAAAATCCATTATCACCAGTTCAAATTACCTATATTTATAACGCAACTGATAGTCCATTAAATCCTACCACGAAACCCTGCAACGAATCCTACGAAGTAAGATTTTCAATTAGGTTTTTTTTATTATGTAACTGTATGTCAATTATGTTATAAAACTGTTACATAAAATTTGTTTTGCGTAGGTGGTCCAATTTTTTTTTTCAAGTTAAACTTGTTTTGGGACGTTAGCGATTTTAAAAAACAGTGTGCGGCAGTGGGGCCACATGGCCACAAAAATATGTTTTTGTGAGTTTAATTCGGAACAGTCAATATTAGGGGAATCAAGTTGAAATCCGATATTTCTCTTCACAATTAGCAATAGAACACGAATTAAAACTTATTTATTAATCAGCTTTTCTTTTACTTTATAGCTCTTATTAGTTGAAGGAAAACTTACATTTATAATACGTTCCATGTAGAAAATTTGATGAATATTTCAAGTATCTGTTTTATTTAATACAAATGTATTTACATAAAAGAAAGAGATCGTAAAAAAATTATTCTCTCTATTGTTTATTAATTATTTTTTCAGGACTGAAAAGCCAAAGCAATGTTAAAAATTTAAGAAAACACTGCAACTTTCTAGCAATTATCCAAGTAAAGATAGTTATAAACAATAATACATTGCTTGAGCAATCATTTTTTTTTAACTTGCTTGAATTACTACTTCACTAAGTGATAATGTAAAAAAAGTTAAAAATGTATGAAAAACCGCATTTATCTAGAATTAATATATGAGAACATAGCTATAAACAATAATATTTCACAAAAGACCACAATTTTCTAGCATGATTCAAAGAGAATATTATTAACAATAATAGTGAATTGTTTAAACAGGTATTTTTGTTAACCAAAATTAAAAGTACTATTTCATGTATTAAAAGCAATTTATATTGAAGAAACAGCAAAAATATTATTAATATCGCCAGAAACTCGCTAAACCCAATTTTTCACTTATGGGTGTTTTTGGGGCCCTATAAAACAGAATTATTGTGGAGGGGGGTGATATATGAAAAATAATTATTTATTTGCATTTTATGGTTAATTGTAAAGAGAAACCTTGATTTACAACTCGATTCATCTAATATTGACAATTATGAATAAAATATCCAAAAATGTATTTTTTTTCTTAGGGAAAATAGAGTTAAAGTTAATGGGGCTCTTATCGCCTTTCCTTCCTCGCTTCGCCTCCTCTCGCACGTATGACCCTACTTTTTCGCTTCTTTTCGCGTTGCCAACCTCTGCCTCCACGGCTAATACTTAATACTTATCTACTATTTACAATATTTACCATTTTCTTACACCTACGTCCTCTCCTATTTACAATCTTTCATTCTCCATTTCTCTGCCTTCTTCTTTCTCTTCTTCTCCAGCTTAACCAACACACCCTTCACACATGCTATTGCCCTTTCGTCCCCCTTTTCAAGCACCAATACTTCTATACTAATCCCACTCCTTTTCACCTTCTCGCACTCCTCGACCCAGTGCTTCACTATTGAACCCCCTCCCAGACAATTCACACGTCCTCTTTTGCCTAGAAAGCCAGAACCTATTAAAATCATCCATGCAACCACATCTGATCCTCGCTATAAGCTCCTAACTTCCTCTCTCTCACTCTCTCTCTCTCTCTCTCTCTCTCTCTTTCTCTCTTTTCTCATACAAGTATTGCGCTCTCTCCCTTGTCATAATCCAACCACAGTTCCCGTTAAACTTTGACTCTCTAGTTATTCTATCATCCACTGCTTCCTTCTCTCTCTCCATACTGTTTTTCTTAACCATCTCAAATTCTTTAATTCTTTTATCGTGCATCCTTCTCAGTTTATTAATATGCAGTCCATTCGTTCTAAAATACCTTACCCTTTCAAGGTCCATCTTCCAACCTTACCCCGACTCCTGTTCTCCTTTTCCCACCAACACTTCCTAAACACCTAACTTCCCTCCTCTTCAAAAAATTATCCTCATATTTACATGCTGGAGTCCCCGTTATAATCTCTGAACTCGTTCTCTCCGTCTCCCTTCTGAAAATATAATTAGGCTTATTCCTTGTCAATCCCACTGCCCACTTTTTATACTTCTCCTGTATCCTATTCAGCTGCTCACTTTCATTCCGCCGTCACATCTCCACTTCATAAAATAAGAAACTCATCACTAGTGACTCGAACAATTTAATTCTGCTTCCAAAATCGTCTGCGAACAACTTCTTTCCCAGGCCCCATACCTACCTCATCACCACATTTGCCCTTCTTACTCTCTCTTTTATATGACCATCCACTCCAGCCTTCCTCCGACACAGCAAGCCTAGGTACACAAGCTCTTTCACCTCCTGCATCACCTTTCCCTTCCACTCCCACTCACATCCTTTGCCCATTCCACCTCACTTCCTCAACACCATAATATTGGACTTATCTGCATTTAGTTTTAAGCTATTTGTATCCAGGTATCTTCTTAACCACTTTATCATCTCCTTTAGGGCTTTGTCGCACTTTATTAGCAGCAATATGATATCTCCATTTGCGAGTGGTATATCCTAACTTCTCCTGCCCTAACTCCCTCCTCTCACCCTATCTTTCGTCTCTTCGTATATCTCTCTCACCCTATCTATCAGGCCCTTTCTTCACTCCAATCTCCTCTATCACCTCCTACAACCTCTCCCTATCCACCGAAGGTAACGCGCATTTGAGATCCAAAAAACGCGTACATTTTCGAACCTTCATTCGCTAATTTTCTATATACCACGTGCTGCAAAACTTAGGTATTGTCGATAGTGCTCCTACCTACCCTAAAGCCCGCCTACGTCTCTGGCAATAATCCTTTCCCCTCCCCATCCTTCCGCAACCTCTCCGCCAACACCATCGCGTATATTTTGTAGGACGTATTCATTAGCGTGAAAACTCTATAATTTTCCTGCTTATCCCTGTCTTCTTTCTTGCACAATGGTACTATTAACTCCTCTCTCCGCCCTCTTGGGAATCTCTCACCCATCATTACTTTTTTCACTACCTCCTTCAGCATCTCCCTAAGATTTTGTGTACTACTAAATAGCTATGCTTCGTCCTCTTTCACGTTAAGCCGTGCTGCCTTTGATTTTCTTAACTTCCTTATCTGTCTTCTCGTCATTCAACTATTCCATCTCTGCCTCCCTCGCATTCTACTCCCATCATTATTCTTCCGTGAATCTGAGTCCTGAAGGAATTCTTTTAAACACTCCCTCCACTCCTCACTCCCTATCTTCTCCTAAACCTCTTATATCCCACACGCGTCTATCTTAACACTTCACAATTCCTTTAGCAGATATTGCTCCTTTACCTGTTTTCTTTTCTCACGCATCAATCTAAACTCCTTCCATATTTCTACGTACTCATACCTTTTCGCAGTTTCTTCTTTCCACTTTTTGTACTTCTTTTTAACCTTTCTTCACATCTTATGACATTTCCTATCTCATCACGATTTCAACATTCCTTTCTTCTTCCTTCTAAATACTTTCTTTTGCGCACACCATTTCACTTTCTGTTTCAGATCCTCCTATATTTCTTCCGCCAACTCCCCTTCAAAGCATACCTTTCCTAACTACTCCTGATACTTCTCTATCGCCTTCCTTATCCAGCTCATCCTCTCCCCCATCCATAAATAATTATGCATAACCCTGATGGCTGATGGTCTAATTCTACCCTCCCTTCCCCCGCGAATCTCTCAGTCGCCTCCCATCCTTGCACGTTCATGAATACGTAGTCTATCGCCGATATCCCTTTCTTACCTACATATGTGTATTTTCCCTCTTCGTCCCCTGTTACCATGCCATTTGCCACAGCCCAGTCTCTATAAACTATCCAGCCTCTTAGAATCCCATCCTCCTTATTTATTATCTTATCCTTCGATTTCCCTTTGAAGCTCTCTCCTTCCCTGTAGAGACTCCCTCCTCTAGCTATTCTTGCATTAAAGCACCCCCCCCCCCTCTCCACAGTACCATCATACCATCCTCTCTTTCACCTTAGAAGTCTTCCCCCTTTCTTTAATTCTTTCAATTCCATCCTTATTGTACACTTTTAAAAACTTACATTCCAGTACAGCACCTTCACTACTCCTTAACCCGGCTTTACGGGCTTGCGGAAAATTGAAATAACATTTTTTCTACTCTCATTTATTTTAGTGTGGATTTGAACAAATTTAGCTGCGAAATACATGAAAATTCATAGAAAAGAAAATTTCCAACGCACTTTTGGACCACCTTAATGCAGAACCAATTTAACAGTTAACTAACTTCAATATAAAATTCATGTAACATTTATATAACTATTAAATAATTTTACATGCAAATTACGCTATAGTTACAGAACATTTGTATAAACGTTAACATGTTGCAATTATAGCTATACATATAACATACATGTAACATATATATAACGAATGTTATATAGTAGTTACTTAACTGCCCAATTTTCTTCTTTTAAGAATTCTACCGAAGCTTGCAGCTGTGTTGACTGCCCGATTTCCTGTCCAATAGTGGAATTAAGTCGTGAGGATTCTCCCTTTCTTATTTTTGGCATCAACGGATATGGAATTGTGGGAAGCATGATTATCACATACAGCACTGTGATGATTGTTATTTTAACCTACCTTTATGGAAGGTGGAATTCTAGTGAGTAATTACTAGTGAATAATTACTAGTGAGTAAAGAAAAAAGAATTTATTCATATATAATCAAGAGTGAATCCAGAAATAGGTGACTGTCTACCCCTTTACCCCCACCCACCGAGATTGAATAATTTAAATTTAAAATATGAAAATTTGTATAACAAGTACATGAAGTGCTTAAGGCCTATTAATTACCTTGGAAAATTTCAGTCCTCTAACTATCAGACCCTTTTGTAGTTTTTTTAAATAGTTACTTTTTCCCCAACCCCCCTAATACTCACCAAACCCCTTTCTAACATAATAGGGGTGTTTTTAAATCTTACTGTTTCTCATAAATTAAGAAACTAATTCCATTATTAACCAAAAAGTTGAATTTCTCAGAATAGTTCAATTCCAATTTCGAAAAATTAATTTTTAATTAAAAATAAAAATCTTCCACAAAACAGTTGAATTTTTTACTAATGTATTTCCAACCAAGTAGTTCAATTTTTAGTTGAAAAAAATGAAAATCCCACAAAGGAAAGTTTCAACAAAGTAGTTAAATTTTCAAAACCAAACAAATTAATTTTCTACTAATACCACAAATCTTGAACTAAAAAAAAAGAAATTTCAAGAAAGGAGTTCAACTTATCAACCAAGAAGTTTAATTTTCAGCCTGAAAAGATTAATTTCCAATAAAAAATCTAATAGTTGATCTTTCAAAACAAAGTTAATTTTCGATCAAATAGTTCAATTTAAGTGAAAAAAATAGTTTTAATCCAAAAAGAAACATTCAATAAAATACATAAATTATTAACTAAATAGTCGAATGTGTAAAGTAAAAAATCAATTTTTAACCAATAATAGAATAGTTAAATTAAGAAAAAATAATAGCAATTTTCAATAATAAAGAAAAAAATCTTCTACAAAACAGTGGAATTTTCGATCAAATAGTTTAATTTTCAAGAAAAAAATGGGAGTTTCAATACAAAAAAGTTACATTTTCAATCCAAAAATATGAAGTTTTAAGAAAAAAAATACTTTTCAATGAAATCGTTAAATTCCAACGAAAAAAAATAATTCTCCGCCCCCCCCCCCCCCAAAAAAAAAATTTACAACATAATGCATCAATTTTTGACCAAAACGTGCAATTTCTAACCAAAGAGAATAATGTTATGCCAAATAAATAAACGAATCTTCTACAGAGTTAAATTTTTACCAAATTATTAAAATTCCTTTATACAAAGGCGAATTTTATAAACAAAACATTGAATTTTCAAATGAGCTTAAAAAATAAATTTTCAACAAAATACATCAATTATGAACCAAATAGTTGCATTTTCAAACAAGAAGATTACCAAGAAAGTCGAATATTCAACAAACTACATCAATTTTTAATCAAATAGTTGAATGATAAAGTTTAAAAAATCAATTACCTGCCAAAAATGTAAGAGATAAAATTTAATTTGAAAAATTAATATTCAATAAAAAAATTAATCCTCTACAAAACAAGTAAATTTTCTAGCACATAGTTGATTTTTCAATGTCACAATATTCATTCTTAACAAGAAAATTAATTATATACACTGGCATACGCAGACGACATAGTGCTGATGGCAGAGGATGAAGAAGGGATGGCGAGCTTGATTACAGGATTAGAGAAATACTTGGATTTGAAAAAGCTGAATTTAAATGTAGAAAAGACAAAGATAATGAGGTTTAGAAAAGGAGGGGGAGACAATAAGAATGGACGGGGAGATGGAAGGGTATAAAGATAGAAGAAGTAAAGGAGTTTAAATATTTGGGATATATTTTCCAAATAATGGTGATCATAGAGTTCATATAAGAGAAAGAATAAAACAGGCAGCAGGGGTAATTAAACAGATATGGGGAATAGGAAAAAGAAGGTGAAAGAACATTGGAGAAGGAGAATGTGGTTATTTGATACGCTGGTATGGCCGGTATTAAGTTATGCAGCAGAGATATGGGGATGGAAAGAAAGGAAATATATTGAGAGTTTACGAGAAAGATATATAAGGTGGACATTAGAAGTAGATTGGAGGACGCCAGCATATATGGTGGGAGAAGAAGCGCAAAGGGATAAATCAAGTATTGGAGCGGGAAAGAGAGCATGGAAATTTGAGACAAAGCTGTTGGAGGAAAAGGGAGGGGAGTTGGCGAAAAATTGTTTGATGGAGGTAGAAGAGAGGAGAGGGAGGGCGAAAGAATTAACGAGATGGGAAGAAGAAAGGAGGGAGTTCTTGAATGCTAGAGACATGGAAGACGGGACTGGAGTAAACTATGAAGAATTGGAAAAAAAGGATAGGGAAAGACAATTAATAGAAAGGTGGGGGATCATTGAGGAATCAAAATATAATAAATAGTATAAGATGATAAGAAAGGAAGGTTTACCAAAGTATTTGGAGAAGGGATGGGGAGACAGAAGGTGGGCCAGAATAGCAAGATTTAGAGTGGGAAACGAGGTAAGAGAGGGAAGGTATTGGGAAAAGGAAGAGAACAGAAAGCGTAGAATATGTAAATGGGAGAAGGATACATGGAAGTACGTATGGGAAGTATGTAGAAGAGGAATGGACGATAAAGGAGGCTGGAAAGAAAATGTGGTTATGATTCTAGGGGAGGATGGGTTAGGAGAAGATTGGATGAAGGAGTTGGAAGATGCTAGGGCAGCGAATGAGAGTGAATGAAAGAATGCATGTGAAAAAATGGTAAATTGGAGGACAAAAAAAAGTAGAAGAATAAGGAAACGGAAGTCGCCTAGATTAGAAACGTAAAGATTGTAAGTAATGGATAAGATGGGCTAAGATGCGTTTGCATTCTCATTCTCTCTCTCTCTCTCTCTCTCTCTCTCTCTCTCTCTCTCTCTCGCTTGCTATTGCACTCTCGCTTTCCACCGCTCGCTCGATATATGTTAAGAAACTAGATAGATATAAGACATATGTAAATAGTGTAAATATTTGTAAATATTGAGGTAGAAATTTTCTTTCTGTTTATTATGTAAGTGGTAAGGAATGGAAGTCATGTAAACCCTTAGGGGACACATTATGAATAAAGAAGAAGAACAAGAAAATTAATTTTTGAATAAACGTTTAAAATTTCAACTGAAGTGATGAATCTTCAACCAAAAAAATTAATTTTTAATCAAGTATAACCATATTCCAAAAGAATTTCTGGATTTGCTCTTGTATATAACGCAACTGTATTATAATTACAGAAACTGGTTTTCAATTCCTCTTTTCTTTTTCAGAAATTCAAAATCCACAGAATACATCAGATGCAGACTTAGGCTGCAAATCTAAAGCTCATATTCAGCTTCATGGGCTCTTGGAATCTTTTTTCCGTATTTGGGGAAAAAGTAAAATTTCAAATTTAAAAATTATTTTCTAATTAATTTTTCAATTTCTTGTCATTACTTCCTGATTTCACAGATTGTGCAAAATACCCAGCAGTCGTGCTTTGTCTCTGCTCGTATATAATTTTGGGTCTAAGTTACGGAGCATTGAATCTCAAAATAACAATAAATCCCATAGAAATTTGGGCATCACCTGAAAGTCGTTCAAGAATAGAAAAAGATTATTTTGATCAAAGGTTTCAACCCTTCTACAGAACTGAACAAATTTATATCAAGGCAGTGGGTCTCGATCCAGTAAGAGAACAAAATTTAACCTAATAAATTGTTGCAGCTACAATTTTCTGATTGAATTTATTTTTATAGGTTCTACATAAAAAACCTGATGGTGTTTTCGAGTATGGACCAGTATTTCATCCAGATTTTTTGCTGGCTGTGTACGATCTGCAAGAAAAAATTTTACAAGTAATTTTCATTTTTAATTTGATAATTACCATTTTTGACTTTATTTATGTTACTAAATATTTATTTTACTGTTTCATTACGTAATCTTGTCTGTGAAAAACATGTATGTGTAAAGATTATATGAGATTTAGAATCGCCACAAAATATACGTTTGATAACGGGGGGGGGGGGGTACTGGGATAACGCTACGAACTTAAATAACATTTAATCTGGTTCAAAATTCTACTACTTGTTTAAAAATTTAGTTAATTTATATGAAAATGTAATTATTTTATGCAAAAATTGCAAAAAATGATGCATGATTTTAGTCGAAAATTGCTTTGTTTAGCTAATACATTCAACAACAATTTGGTAGAAATTTAAGTATTTAGTTAAAAATTCGTCTTTTTTGGTCCAATTTTGTAGAAGATTTAATTTGGTAGAAAATTTTACAATTTCGTAAAGAATTCAACTGTTTTGTGAAAAGCTCGTATTTTTGCGTAAACAATGTTTAATTTTTGCTAAAATTTTTTTCAATATTGACTGAATAATCTTTCTTAGTTTAAAAATTCACTCTTTTTTTTAGTTCAGAATTCATCTCTTTTGGTAGAAATTAAAATTTTTTTAGTTTAAAGGTTAACTACTTGTTACATCTGTTTGGCTTAAAAATTCACCAATTTGGTAGAAAATTAAACGATTTGCTAGAAAATTATCTTTTTTCTTTAAAACTTTATATTTTTGGCTGCACATTAAAACTATATGTTTAAAAATTATTTTTTTTCAATTAAATTTTAAAACTGAAAATTTTGACTGTTTGAAGTTTGGTTTTAAAAAAAATTCTAGTGGAAAATTTAACTATTTGACTTCAAATTTATCTTTCTTGGCTGAGAATCCATTTTTACGTAACTTTTCAGGTTAAACGTTCAACTATTATAAAAAACATTCTTTATTTTATGGAAATTTAGAAGTTTTTTTCAATTTCGTCCTTTTGAATTAAAAATATACTTTTTATGGAAGGAAAGCCATCTATCCTGGTTAAAAAATTTAACCTTTTTGGTTGAAAATTCAAATGTTCGGTTATAGATTAATTTGTTTTGGTTAAAAATTCAACTATTTAATCAAAAATTCGTATTTTTTGGTTCAAAAATAAACTAACTGGTTTAAAACTTAACTTCTTTTTAAAAAGATTACTCCATTTGATGAATCATTTTACTTCTTTATTCACAATGTGTCCCCTAAGGGTTTACATGACTTCCATTCCTTACAAAATTTCCGCCTACATATTAAACGACAAAAAGAAAATTTTAACCTTAATACTTACAAATATTTACAACTTTTTACATAAAGCCTTATATCTATCTAGTTCCTTAACTCGAGCGAGCGGTCGAAAGCGAGAGTGCAAGTGCAAGCGAGAGAGAGAGAGAGAGAGAATGAGAATGCAAACGCATCTTAGTCTACTTATACTATTACATGTCCATTACTTACAATTACATTAATAAACAATTACAATTACAATTACACGCTACTAATCTAGGCGACTTCCGTTTCCTTATTCTTCCACTTTTATTTCCTCCAATTTCGCATTTTTTTGCATGCATTGTTTCATTCACTCTCATTCGCTCCCCTAGCACCCACCAACTCCTTCATCCATTCTTCTCCTAATCCATCCTCCCCTAGCATCTTAACCACATTCTCTTTCCAGCTTCCTTTATTATCCATTCCTCTTCTACATCCTTCCCATACGTGCTCCCATGTTTTCTCCTCCCATTCACATACTCTACACTTTCTGTTCTCTTCCTTTTCCCAATACTTCCCCTCTCTTACCTGGTATCCCAATCTAAATCTTGCTATTCTGGTCCATTTTCTTCCTCCCCATCCCTTCTCTAAATACTTTGGTAAACCTTCCTTTTTTATCATCTTATACCATTCATTATACTTTGATTCCCCAATCATCCCCCATCTTTCTATTAATTGCCTTTCCCTGTCCTTTTCTTCCAATTCTTCATAGTTTACTCCAGTCCCGTTTTCCATGTCTCTAGCATTCAAGAACTTTCTCCTTTCTTGTTCCCATCTCGTTAATTCTACCGCCCTCCTTCTGCTCTCTTCTACCTGCATCAAACACTTTCTCGCCAACTCCCCTCCCTTTCCCTCCCACAGCTTTGTCTCAAATTTCCATGCTCTCTTTCCCG
>JAAAKG020138302.1:0-12667 GCA_010014905.2 Druon quercuslanigerum
ATGACCTGATACCTCAGTTTCAGGTCAGCCCTGAAGAAGTGAACTGCAATGTTCACGAAACGTCGGCAAAATTCGTACTTTTGTACACGACTGAAACCCGAAATATCTACTTTATCATAATGAATCATCGTGAAAGCATCAAATCTATTATTAATGTGTCATATTATCCAAAATTGTTAAAACCTATTATCCAGGAAGATCAATCACCTGAAAATAATAAAAACTGAGGTCTATATGGTTTAAACCGATTCTCGTTGATGTATCTTCGATGTCTGTTATAAACCTAAGAGGTTGTCAGATAATTTGTCTAGGATGTTAGTGTTTTCTACTGACTTAAATTAAAAATTTATTTATTATTATTTATTTAGACGATAATTTGCAAAGGATACAAGTTGTGATTTATCAAATTGACGAGACATGTTGATACCTATTACCCAGGAAGATGAATTACCTGATAATAATTTAAAAACTGGGGTCTACGTGATTCAAACTGAATCTGACTGATGTATCTTTCAAGTCTGCGACAACCTAGGACGAATTTTTAGACGATGCTTTTGCGGTTTCAGTAAGTTTTTTCTATTAGCTTAAAAGAAATGTTGGTCTGATGATAAAGATGGGAGGTCTAAACTTGAAATTATTTAATTGGATAGAATTAGCATCCGTCTAATTCGGAAATATTTTTAGACTGAAGCTGATCTTTTGCATGCTACTAGGATTTGATTTAGTGTTTTCCAATAGCTTAAAAGAAACATTGATTAGGAATATTACACAAAACCAAGAGTATTTATAACGGCGATGTCTTTTATAATTTACCATTATTAGAATCTGATTTGGATTAGGATATTGGAATGATTGAGAAGCCCTAGATAGTACAATGGTGATGAGATATTGCTATTATTTTGGTGCTTTACTTTGTTGAGGAAATTTTGATAGATTGTTGCAATTCCTTTCATGTATTATTTTGTTTTGTTAATGCTGGTCTGATGATAAATATGAGACCTACATTGTCTTAACTGATTATGATTGAATGATATTTTAATCCTATCATAAAACAAAGTGATTTTTAAATAATGTTTCTGGGATTTTAGTTATTATTTTCTAATAGCTTAAAAGAAACATTGATTAGAAATGGTACAGAAAACCAGGATGATTTCCAACAGCGATGTCTTTTATAATTTACAATTATTAGAATTTGATTGGGATTAGGATATTGGAATGGTTGAGAAGCCCTAGATGTTGCTATTTCTTTTGTTGTTCTGAAATTTGTTAAAACCTGATTTGATAATTTAACGTCTTTGCAATATTGATGAAATCTTTCGAATTCTAAGATTTCTTTTTCTCATTTGAAATCATTACAATGTTTTTAATCTGTGCAAAATCTGTTGAAATCTTAGAAATCTGGTTTACTATAATCTTTTTTAAAATCTTTGAAATCTTTTGGAAGCTTTCAAATCATTGAATTCTTTGAAATCTGAGTGAAATATTTTCAAATCTTCGAAATATTTTACAACCTTTAAAATCTGGTGTACTCTACCCTTTTTTAAATCTTTAAAATCTTTCGAAAGATATAAATGTTTGGAAAATTTTCCAAATCCTTTTAAATAATTTCAAATCTTTAAAATATATTAAAACCTTTTAAAATCTTTAGAAATTTTAACATTTTTTTACCAATTAAATTTAAAATTTAAAATTAAATTAAATTTTAATTTACCAAATTTTTAACATTTTTTTGCCAATTGATTTTTTCGAGAAAAAAAATGTTGTGCTAGGTAATTTGAAAGAGGCACAAACTTGTGCCACAAATTAAATAATATCTCTGACGATTTTCGAAAGAAAACCGATTTGAAAGAAAATCTGCCTCGCCATTTCTGAATTTCAAAAATATGAAACTTGTGCTACAAATGTTTTGCATAGAAAAAATATTTTGTGTAGGAAAAACATTTTGTGTAGGGAGAATATTTTGCGTGGGAAAAAAATTTTGTATTGGAAAAATATTTGTGAAAGAAAAAAATATTCTGTGTAGGGAGAATATTTTTTGTAGGAAAAATATTTTGTAAAGAAAAAGTATTTTGTGTAACAAAAATATTCTGAATAGAAAAAATATCCTGTTCAGGAAAAATATTTTGTAGAAGAAAATGTTTTGCATAGAAAAAATATTTGTGTAAGAAAAGTGTTTTGTGTAGGTAGAATATGTTCTATGGTAATAATATTTTGTAAAGGAAAAGCATTTTGTTTAAGAAAAATATTTTGAGTAAGAAAAACATTCTGAATAGGGAGAATATTTTGCATAGAAAAAAATAGTTTGTAAAGGAAAAGTATTTTGTGTAAGCAAAATATTCTGTGTATGGAAAAATATTTTGCATAGGAAAAATATTTTGCAAAGAAAATGTTTTGCATAGAAAACATATTTTGTGTAAGAAAAGTGTTTTGTCTAGGGAGAATATGTTGTATGGTAATAATATTTTGTAAAGGAAAAGCATTTTATTTAAGAAAAATATTTTGTACAGGAAAATGTTTTGCATAGAAAAAATACCTTGTGTAAGAAAAACATTCTGAGTAGGGAGAATATTTTGCATAGAAAAAAATAGTTTGTGCAGGAAAAGTAATTTGTGTAAGCAAAATATTCTGTCTATGGAAAATATTTTGTATAGGTAAAATATTCTGTGCAGGAAAAGTATTTTGTTCTGTTCGGTTTAATATCGATTTGTGCTGTCTTGTGCCTTAAAGGATTTTTTGAAAAAATCAAAATTTGACACCAATAATCAAAAAAACATTTGTTTACTTCAGCCTTGCCTATTGATTTTTTCGAGAAAAAAAAATGTTGTGCTAGGTAATGTGAAAGAGGCAAAAACTTGTGCCACATATCAAATTTTAATATCCCTGACGATTTTCGAAAAAACCGATTTAAAGAAAAACCTCCCTTGCCATTTCTGAATTTCAAAAATATGAAACCTTTGCTGAAAATGTTTTGCAACGAAAAAATATTTTGTGTAATAAAAACATTGGATTTAGGGACAATGTGTTTTATGGGAAAAATATTTGTTTAAGAAGAACATATTCTGTGTAGGGACAATATTTTGTATGGGAAAAATATTTTGTAAAGAAACAGTATTTTATGTAGGAAAAATATTCTGCATAGGAAAAATATCCTGTGCAGAAAAAATATTTTGTAGATGAAAATGTTTTGCATAGAAAAAATATTTTGTGTAAGAAAAACATTCGGAGTAGGGAGAATATTTTGCATAGAAAAAAAAATATTTTGTAAAGGGAAAGTATTTTGTGTAAGCAAAAATTCTGTGTATGGAAAAATATTCTGTATAGGAAAAATATTCTGTGCAGGAAAAATATTCTGTGCAGGAAAAATATTTTTTTCTCTTCGGTTTAATATCGGTTTGTGCTGTTTTGCGCCGTAAAGGATTTTTTTGAAAAAATCAAAATTTGGCCCCAAAAATAAAAAAAAAACATTTTTTTACCATCTTTACCCAATATTTAGAAACATGTATTTTATAATTTTTAATCAATAAAATAAAATGTGATCCAGTTTTAAAGAAATTTAATAGAATAGAAGAATGATCAAACATCACTTTCTATTTTCGGATCAAGGATATACATTCCAAGCACAGGTGCATTCCAGTCGCTGCACCAGCGGAAAAAAGCAATCTCCCTCTTCGCACAATGATGACTGCGGGGTGCGTACCCTTTTGTCTTTCTTCTGGCTCTTTTTCCGGTTTCTATTCTAAAAAATGAGGAAGCGAGAAAAAAAGAAAAACGGAGAAAAACACGATGCGAAAAGAGCATCCATCGTAGGGTGGAAGGGGGTTGTAGGGAGAGTTTTCATTGTTTCAAAGTTACTGGGCACTAACATGGTGAAGCTAACAATAGATGCAAATTTTGTATTTCGAGATATCGCTGAATCGTTAATTTTATTGTCGTGTACACACTTTCCATTACTATGTACCCTGTCTCATACATATACAATTATACATACATCATAATTCATAAAGTTTATGTTTAATCAATTTGTATAGCATCCATTCCTACACAAATATAGATTATATTTCTCTCACAGATAACATTTTTGTCAGAGAATATATCATACATATGATTAAATAGTATTATATTTTTTTGTACACAAATAAGTTTTCCTAAACAAAGTATTTTTCCCACACAACATACTTTTCCTCAACAAAATATTTTTCCTATGCAGAATATTTTCCTTAAACAAAATACTTTTCCTTTAGAAAATATTTTTTTCTACAAAATACTTTCTTTACACAGAATATTTTTTTTTAAATATTTAAAAGTAGAAAAATTTAAACGACATTAAAATTTGGGCACACACCATAAAATGTTTTTAAAAAACGCCTGTAAAAAATAAAAACCAACGTTTCTGCGCTCATGCAGCGCCCTTATCAAGGTAAACAAAAAAAAATAAATGAAAAATACGCAAAACGAGAAATAAAAACAAAATTTCCTATACAGAATATTTTTCTTACACAAAATACTTTTCCTATAAAAAATATTTTTTCTATACAAAATATTGTACCTACTCAGAATGTTTTCCTTAAACAGAATACTTTTCCTTTACAAAATATTTTTCCCAAATTATTTTTACTAAAAAATCTTTTTCCTGCACAGAATATTTTTCCTATCAAAATATTTTTCCACACACAGAATATTTTGCTTACACAAAATACTTTTTCTTCACAAAATATTTTTTTCTATGCAAAATATTCTCCCTACACAGAATATTTTTCTTACACAAAATAATTTTCCTATACAAAATATTTTTTCTATACAAAATATTTTTTCGATACAAAACATTTTCATCTACAAAATATTTTTCCTGCCCAGAATATTTTTTATGCAGAACATTTTCCTTACACAAAGTACTTTCCCTTTAAAAAATATTTTTAACATACAAATTATTCTCCCTACACAGAATATTTTTCTGGCACAAATAATTTTCATCTACAAAATATATTTCCAATACGAAATATTTTTTCTAAAATAAAAAACATTTTTCCTATACAGAATATTTTTCTTATACAAAATACTTTTTTCTGTACAAAATATTTTGATAGACGACATGTTTCGTCTGGGAAAAGTATTTTTCCTACGCAAAACAGTTGAAATTTTAACCAAAAAGGAATTATTTTTTACAACAAAGAGGAATTTTTCACGAAAGAGTTGAATTTTAAATTAAAAAAAAATAATTTTACATAAAAGAGGAATTTTGAACCAAAAACGATGATTTTTCAAACTAATGATTAAATTCTAAACAAACAAATAATATTATTTTTAGACTAAACATTTAATTTTAAACCAAATATTTAACGCTTCAATCCAAACAGACGATTGCTTAAATTTTTAACAAAGCAGTTATATTTTCAAAAAATAGTTGAATTTTAAAGAAAAAGCTGATTTATCACTTAGAAAATCTTTTTCCTACACATAATATTCTTTTTACACAAAATATTTCTTCTATACAAAATATTTTTTCTATGCAAAATATTTTTCATATACAGAATATTCTTTTTACACAAAATACTTTTCCTTTGCAAAATATTTTGCATATACAAAATATTCTCCCTAAACAGAATATTTTTTTACACAAAATTTTGTTTCATCTAGAAATTATTTTTTCTACAAAAATATATTTTTCCTGTGCAAAATATTTGTCCTAAACAAAATATTTTTCCTATACAGAATTTTCTTTCTGATACAAAATATTTTTTTCTCTACAAAATATTTTGGTACACGAAATGTTTCGTCTACGCAAAATATTTTTCCTACGCAAAACAGTTGAAATTTTAACTAAAAAGGAATTATTTTCTACAAACAAAGAGGAATTTTTAATAAAAAGGTAATTTTGAACCAAAAATGATGATTTTTCAACCAAATGATTAAATTCTAAACAAACAAATGATGTTAATTTTAGACTAAACATTTCATTTTGAACCAAATATTTAAATTCAATCCAAAAATACAATTACTTAAACCTTTTAACAAAGTAGTTTAATTTTCCAAAAGTACATATTTTTAACAAAAAAGTTCATTTTTAACTAAAAAGTTTATTTTCATCCAAACAGTTGAGTTTTTTACGAAAATAATTGAATTATCCCAAAAACAAAATTTCAAAAAAACAGTTGAATTTTTTAGCCAAATCGATGAATTTTTAACTGAAAACTAAACATTTTGAACAAATCACGGAAAACTAGACTTTTAAAACAAAAATAATTATTTTGAAACAAAAATAGTTGGTTTTTTCAACTAAAGAGATGAATTTTTACACTAAAACAATTTAATCTTGAACCAAAAAAAATTACATTTTTTAATAAGACATTCAAGCTTTAAGCAAGTAGTTGAATTTTGAATAAAATGATGAATTTTTAATTAAAAAAATAATTTTCTACAAAAAAAAAAAGAATTGTCAACAAAATACATTTGTTTTCAACCAAATAGTTTATTTTTCCACTAAAATAATTGAATTAAATCCACTTGTTCAACTTTTTTATTAAAAAATATACATTTATTTATATTGAAAATGATCATCTTCAATAACAAATATAATTTTTAGCAAAATAATCCAAGGTTTAACTATAGAGATGAATTTTAATTAACAAATTAACAAAATTAATTTCCTACACAAAACAATGAATTTTCAAAAAAATGCATCAAGTTTAAACCAAATAGATGAGTTTTCAACTAAAATGGTCAAATAAAATCAACTAATTCAATTTTTGTAGTAAAAAATATTTTTTTTTAACCAAATGATTGAATCTTTAACTAAAACAGATCAATTTTCAACTAAAAATAAAATAGTTGAATTTACATTTTTTGAAATTATATTTAACAACAATACATCATCTTCAACAAAATATTTCAATTTATAAACAAAAAGTTGAATTTTTAACCAAGAAAGTTATTTTTTGCTAAAGAAGACGAATTTTCAACAGAAAAAATGAATCTTAACCTAATCGGTGAATTTTCAACCAAAGAGATAAATTATCAACTAAAATGATGATCTTAAAACAAAAAATAATTTTCTAGAAAATAAATGAATCTTCAACCAAATACGAGAATTTTTATTTTAAAGGGATAAATTTTTAACCAAATAGTTTAATTTTCCACTAAAAAAAGATGATGTTTAAACTAAAAATGAAATAATAAAATAGTTAGTTAAAAAATTAATTTCCAATCTATTAATGAATTTTCAAGAAAAATTATTGACATTTAAACAAAAAAATTAATTTTTAATAAACGCGTTCCAATTTCAATCCATTGATTAGATTTTTAAACAAAAAAATAAAAATGTTCAACAAAACAGTTGTATCATCAACAAAAGCAATGAATTTCTGAAAATATTTTTGAATTTTGCACCAAAGAATTAAATATTAATTCAGAGAATTCTTAATAAAGAATATAATGGTAGACTTTTAGATCGAAAAGAATTAAAAATTTCAACCAAAAATAGTTGGATTTTTCAATTAAAGAAACCCGTTTCGAGCTATTTTGTAAAAATCTAAAATATTTATCTAAATCCGATAAAAAAATCCTCTCATCTCCGCTGGGATTCGAACCCAGGAACACCTTGCTGATCCGGTCACTAAGCCCCGGAATGGAGAACACCTCAGGGCACCATACCGGCAATCTGCAGATCTAGGTTCGAATCCCAACTGAGCTACAGATAAATTTTTTTATAGCAATAAATAATCGAAACCCATCATCCCATCAACAAAAATCTACTAAACTACGCTTGTACAAAAACAATAACATAAAACTCATGTTATCAAAAAAAAAGTTTTCCATTTCTGCATTCGGTTGTAAGGTTGCATCTCAGGTCATGTGGATCACTCGAAAAGTGGCCCGCGCATGATAAACGATAGCCATCGCCGAGCATAATAACTCTCTAGGAAACGGATGTGAATTTATATTTCCGTTCATGTTTCTCTCTTTCATTGGACGCATTCGTGCAGCCCGAGCCGCGAATAGGGATGGCGGAGCAAAAGGGAGAAAGTAGACAGTTAAAATCGGAATTTGTGGTGAGCAGAGTGGGTGAGGAGAAAGGGTGAGCAGAATGGGTGAGGGGGCATCAATATAGAATTGCAGTTTTGCAATTTCAGCGGCAATAGTGGGAGTGTGGCAATAGCTGATTTGCTGATTTGCTGATTCGCTGCAATGGCAATGCATGCGATATCGCAATTATGACGCTTCTGAATAAATTACCTTCCGTCACGTATACAAGTGTGGAGAAAGATGAATCAATGGAAAGTCCAGGGGGCGCTAATGGTCACTTAACCCGACAGCGCATGCAGCCGGCACGTATGGACATTATTTTGCGTGCGCGCGTTAAATTTATGAATTTAAATTACAGATTGAGATGAATTTAAATAGCGCGCCACTTTGAGCGACTGGTATCGGCGCACTGCTTGACGAATCGTAACGATTGTGACCAGAAATTTGCATCTTTGCGTGCACCCTTTTTTTTATCGAGCGACTCGCCTTTTTTACGGATCGCGTTTTCTAACGTAAGTGGCGGATTAGTGACGGCTCATTTCCACAAGTATTCAATTAAGTTTGAATTCATGCTAGAGACCAGCTTTAAATCTCGGTGACAATGGAAATTCATTTTTCAAATTTTATTTTTGATTTTACATATTAAATAGTGCCTATTAGTAATCTATTTATTGTTGGAGAAGCAAAAAAAATTTACCTCAGTCCGGATTCGAACCCGGAACCGAACCATATATGAGTGGTGCGTTTGCTAATTATTGCGCAGAATTCCTGAAAATAAACCAAAGAATATAGGGACAAAATTTATAGAACCACTATAAAATGTTCCTATTAAAATTTGAAAAAGGATAAGATTTTTTTCCTGAAAAAGAAAACAAAGAATTTTTTTGAGGCAAAAATAAAAAAAAGGAAAGAAAAATAAGAAGGAAACTAAATTGGGGGGTTGGATTCTTAGTTTTATTTTCAGGAATTCTAAACATTAATTTGATTATGAGAACTAAATATAAATATATATATATATATAAGTAAATTAAAAATATATAAATTAATTAATAAATTATAACTAAAATGATTAATTTTCTATCAAAAAAGAATTTTCAACCAAATAAATGAATTTCCAAGCAAACACTTGAAAAAAATTTTTTTCACCAAATACTTTAATTTTCAAATAAGAAAGGTGTTAAATAATAGTAGTTAAATAATCTGATTAAAAAATTAATTTTTAGACCAAGAAAAGTTGATTATATAAATAGTTATAAATAGTCATATTTTATACCAAAGAGATGAATTTTCAAAAAAATACATGAATTTTTAGCCATATAGTTAAATTTTTAACTAACAACGAAGAATTTTGGACAAAAAATGTGATAGTTAAATATACAGTTTAAAAAATTCAATTTTTAAGAAAAAAGTTCATTTTCAATATTTTATATTTAACCAAATAGTTAAATTTTTAAATAAAAACAAACAATTTTAACCCAAAAATGGGAAAGTTGAATATACAGTTAAAAAAATTATTTTTAAACAAAGAATCGAATTTTAAAAAATATTGTTAAATTTTTAACCAAAAACTGAATTTTTGACAAATTAGTTCAACTTGCAAACAAACCAGTTGAATTGTCGATTTGAATTGTCAAATTTTTTAATTTTCAGTTTAAATAAATGGATTTTTATATTTAAAAAACAATTTCAACAAAATCCTTTAATCTATAACCAAAAATATAAATTTTCAATGAAAATTGAAATAGATGATATTTCAAACAAAAATTATTTTTAGATTTAATTAAAAACTATTGAATTTTTAAGCAAAATAGATGAATTTAAAAAAAATACATGAATTTTTAGCCAAATAGTTAAATTTTTAACTAAAAACAAACAATTTTGACCCAAAAATGGAAAAGTAAAATATACAGTTTAAAAATTTATTTTTAAACAAAAATCGATTTTTTAACCAGTTGAATTTTTGACCAAATTGTTTAATTTTCAGTTTAAACAAATGGATTTTTATATTTAAAATTTTTTTTTAAATCCTTTAATCTATAACCAAAAATATGAATTTTCAATTAAAATTAATTATTTGATATTTTAAACAAAAATTATTTTTAGTTTTAATTAAAAACTGTTGAATTTATTTGAAAAAGTTGAATTTCTAACCAAAATAGATGAATTAAAAAAAATATATATGATTTTTTAGTCAAATAGTTAAATAGTTAACTAAAAACAGATAATTTTGACCAAAAACTGGCAAATTTAAATTTACAGTTTACAAAATTTATTTTTAAACAAAAAATCTGTTTTTAACAAAACTGTTAAATTTTCAACCAAAAACTTAATTTTTAACAAAGTAGTTTAAATTTCAACCAACTAGTTAATTTTTCGACCAAATTGTTTATATTTCAGTTTAAAGAAATGGTTTTTTATACTAAAAAAAAATTTCAACAAAATCTTTTAATCTATAACCAAAAATGTGAATTTGCAATGAAAAATGAAATAGTTGATATTTTAAACAAAAAAATTTTTGTTTAAATTAAAATCTATTGAATTTATTTTTAAAAAGTCGAATTTTTAACCAAAATACTTGACTAGTCAAACAAAGCAGACTTTTTTTCCGAAAAATCATGTTTGAAATTAAGAAAACAATTCATTTTCAGCCAAAGAAGATGAACTTTCAAAAAATACATGAATTTTTAGCCAAATAGTTAAATTTTTAAGTAAAACAAACAATTTTGACCCAAAAAATGTCAAATTTAAATATACAGTTTAAAAATTTATTTTTAAACAAAAAATCTGTTTTTTAACAAAACTGTTAAATTTTTAACCAAAAACTGATTTTTTAACAAAGTATTTTAATTTTCAACCAAATAGTTCAACTTTCGACCAAATTGTTTATATTTCAGTTTAAACAAATAAATTTTTATATTTAAAAAACATTTTCAACAAAATCCTTTCATCTATAACCAAAAAGATGAATTTGCAATGAAAAATGAAACAATTGATATTTTAAACAAAAATTATTTTTAATTTTAATTAAAAACTATTGAACTTATTTTAAAAAGTTGAATTTTTAACCAAAATAGTTGACTAGTCAAACAAAACAGAATTTTTTCCGAAAAATTATTTTCGAAATTAAAAAAAGTTCATTTTCAACCAAAGAAAATAAATTTTCAAAAAAATACATGAATTTTTAACCAAATAGTTAAATCTTCAACCAAAAACTGAATTTTTGACAAATTAGTTCAACTTGCAACCAACCAGTTAAATTTTCGACCAAATTGTTTAATTTCTAGTTTTAAAAAATTGATTTTTATATTTAAAAAACATTTTCAACAAATTCCTTTAATCTAGAACAAAAAATATAAATTTGCAATGAAAAATGAAATAGTTGATATTTTAAACACAAATTATTTTTTATTTTAATTAAAAACTACTGAATTTATTTTAAACTGTTTAATTTGTGACCAAAATAGTTGACGAGTCAAACAAAACAGAATTTTTTTTTCAGAAAAATAATTTTTGAAATTAAGAAAAAAGTTCATTTTCAACCAAAGAAGATGAATTTTCGAAAAAATACATGAATTTTTAGTCAAATAGTTAAATTTTAAACCAAAAACAAACAATTTTGACCTAAAAATAGAAAAGTTAAATATACAGTTTAAAAAATTTATTTTATAACAAAAAACCCAATTTTGAACAAAACTGTTAAATCCTCAACCAAAAACTGAATTTTTGACAAATTAGTTTTACTTTTAACCAACCAGTTGAACTTTTGACCAAATTGTTTAATTTTTAGTTTAAAAAAATTGATTTTTATATTTAAAAAACATTTTTAACAAAATCCTTTCATCTATAACCAAAAATATGAATTTGCCATGAAGAATGAAATGGTTGATATTTCAAACAATAATTATTTTTCATTTTAATTAAAAACTACTAAATTTATTTTAAAATGTTAAATTTTTAACCAAAATAGTTGACCAGTCAAACAAAACAGAATTTTTTCCGAAAAATTATTTTCGAAATTAAGAAAAAGTTTATTTTAAACCAAAGAAAATAAATTTTCAAAAAATACATGAATTTTTAGCCAAATAGTTAAATTTTTAACTAAAAACAAACAATTTTAACACAAAAATGGAAAAGTTAAATATACAGTTTACGAAATTTATTTATTAACAAAAAATCGAATTTTTAACAAAATCGCATTAATCTTCAACCAAAAACTGATTTTTTAAAACAAATTAGTTCAAATTTCAACTAAACCAGTTGAATTTTTAACCAAATTGTTTAATTTTCCAGTTTAAACAAATGGATTTTTATATGTAAAAAAATTTGTTCAACAAAATCCTTTAATTTATAACCAAAAATATGAATTTGCAATGAAAAATTAATATTTGATATTTCGAACAAAAATTATTTTTAGTTTTCATTAAAAACTATTGAATTTAATCAAAAAAGGTAAATTTTTAACAAAAATAGTTGTTTAGTCAAACAAAACAGAATTTTTTTTCAGAAAAATCATTTTTGAAATTAACAAAAAAGTTCATTTTCTAACAAATAAGATGAATTTTCAAAAAAAAACATGAATTTTTAGCCAAATAGTTAAATTTTTAACTAAAAACAAACAATTTTAACACAAAAATGGAAAAGTTAAATA
>JAAAKG020138303.1:0-10553 GCA_010014905.2 Druon quercuslanigerum
ATGTTTTACAAGTAAAATAAATTCACTAATTTTCATTTTGCCAAGTATATAAAAAAGCGTTTTTTACATTTATATTTCACGTGTGTGATTTTACATTCTGTGTTAAGTTTTTTCGTGGCAGAATTTTTAACACAGTAGTTAAATCTTCTATTAAATAGTATAATTTTTAACAAAAAGAGATTGATTATGAACAAAACATATACTAGGAGGCATCTCAATTTAAAAGAGTTATCTTTTAATAAAAAATAATATGGATTTTCTCATTGGGTTCTGTTATTTCAGTTCGGATTAAAGCAAAAAAGGGAGTGTAAAGATAAGTACTTGAATGCCTTACTTTTAAAATAAAATCACTTATTTTATTTTTTCCAAGCATTTAAATAAATCGTTATTTACATGTACATTTTTCATGTGAGATTTTACATTCGGTGGTAAGTTTAAAAGTGACGGAATTGTTAACAAAGTTGTTAATTCTTCAAGCAAATAGTAAACTTTTTAAATAATATATTTTGATTCTGAATACAAAATTTTAAAAGAGGCTTCTACATTTTAAAATTTTAACTTTTAATGAATAATAATTGGAATTTCCTATAGGGTTCTATTAATTCAGTTAGCATTCAAGCGAAAAAGCGAGTGTGAAGTTGGAATATAAATGTTTAACAAGTAAAATAAGTTCACTAATTTCCATTTTTCCAAGCATATAAAAAAATCGTTATTTACATTTACATTGTTCATGCGTGATCTGACATTCGGTGATAAGTTTAGGCGTGACGGAATTTTTAACATAGTAGTCAAATTTTCAACCGGATTGTAGAATTTTTCAACAAGAGAGATTGATTCTGAACAAAAAAGATAACAGGAGACTTCTGAATTTGAGAAAATTAACTTTTAATGAATAATAATTGTATTTTCCTATTGGGATATATTAATTCAGTTAGCATTTATGCGCAAAAGCGAGTGTGAAGTTAGTATTTAAATGTTTTACTTAAAAAATAAAATCACTATTTTTCCGAAGCATTATACAAAATCGTTATTTATATTTACATTTTGCGTGTGTGATTTTACATTCGGTGTTAAGTTTAAGCGTGACGATATTTTTAACAAAATAGTCCAGTTTTTAACCGAATTGTAGTATTTTTAACCAAAAGAAATTGATTATGAACAAAAATATAATAGGAGACTTATGAATTTGAGAAAATGAACTTTAAATGAATGATAATTGTATTTTACTATTGGGTTCTATTAATTCATTTAGCATTTAAACTAAATAGCGAGTGTGAAGTTAGTATTTAAATGTTTTGACAAGTAAAAAAATTCACTACTTTCCATTTTGTCAAGTATAAAAAAAGCGTTATTTACATTTATATTTTACGTGTGTGATTCTAAATTTTGTGTTAAGTTTTTGCGTGCCGGAATTTTTAACAGGATAGTTCAATCTTTAATTAAATAGTATAATGTTTTAAGAACGAGATTGGTTATAAACCAAAAATATAATAGGAGATTTCTCAATTAAAATAAATTCACTTCAAATTCCAAATAATTGGATTTTCTTATTAGGTTATATTATTTCAGTTAGCATTTGAACGTAAAAACGAGTGGGAAGTTAGTATTTAAATGTTTTGACAAGTAAAATAAATTCACCAATTTTTCTTTTGCCAAGTATATAAAAAAACGTTATTTCCTTTTTTATTTGACGTATGTAATTTTAAATTCAGTGTTAAGTTTAAGCGTGACGAAATTTTTAACAAAGTAGTTTATTTTTTAACCAAATAGTAGAATTTTTAACCAAAAGAGATTGGTTTTAAACACAAAATATAATAGCAGACTTCGCAATTAAACAAATTAACTTTTAATGAAAAATAATATGGATTTTCTCATTGGGTTCTATTAATTCAGTTGGCATAAAGGCAAAAAAGCGAGTGTCAAGAGAGTACTCAAACGCTTTATAAAATCAATAGTTTTCTTATTTCCAAGCATTGAAAAAAAATCGTTATTTATGTTTACATTTTTCAGGTGTGATTTCACATTCAGTGTAAATTAAGGCGCGATGGAATTTTTAACAAAGTAGTTAAATTTTCAAGAAAATAGTATAATTTTTAACCAAAAGAGATTGATTATGAACAAAAAATATAACTGGAGCTTTCTCAATGTAAAAAATTCACCTTTAATAAAAAACTATTGGATGTTCTTATTGGGCAGTATTAATTCAGTTAGAATTTAAACGAAAAAGCGAGTGTGAAGATAAGTGCTTAAATGCCTTACTTGTAAAATAAAATCACTTATTTTCTTTTTTCCAAGCATTTAAAAAAATCTTTATTTACATGTACATTTTTCATGTGAGATTTTACTTTCGGTTTTAAGTTTAAAAGTGACGGAATTGTTAACAAAGCTGTTAAATCTTCAACCAAATAGTAGACTTTTTAAATAAAATAGGTTGATTCTGAACACAAAAGATAATAGAAGACTTCTCAATTAAAAAAATTAACTTTTAAGGAATAATAATTGGATTTTCCTATTGGGTTCTATTAATTCAGTTAGCATTTAACGAAAAAGCGAGTGTGAAGATAGTACTTAAATGCTTCATAAAATTAATCATTTTCTTCTGACCAAGCATTTAAAAAATAATAAATCTACAATATAATAGCATAATTTTTAACCAAAAGAGATTGATTTTGAACCAAAAATATAATAGGAGACTTCTCAATTAAAAAAATTCACTTTTAATGAAAACTAATTGGATTTTCTTATTGGGCTATATTAATTCAGTTAGCATTTAAGCGAACAGCAAGTGTGAAGTTAGCATTTTAATGTTTTACTTAAAAAATAAAATCACTAATTTTCTTTTTTCAAAGCATTATAAAAAATTGTTATTTATATTTACATTGAATTTTTAACAAACTAGTTAAATTTGTAACCACATTGTAGAATTTTTAACCAAAAGAGATTCATTATGACCAAAAAATATATTTGGAGACTTCTCAAGTTAAAAAAATGCACTTTAAAGGAAAAATAATTGAATTTTCTTATTGGGCAATTTTAAATCAGTTAGCATTCAGGAACAAAAGTGAGTGTGAAGATAAGTGCTTAAATGTCTTACTTGTAAAATAAAATCACTTATTTTCTTTGTTCCAAGCATTTAAAAAAATCTTTATTTACATGTATATTTTGCATGTGAGATTTTACATTCGGTGGTAAGTTTAAAAGTGACGGAATTGTTAACAAACTTGTTAAATCTTCAACCAAATAGTAGACTTTTTAAACAAAATAGGTTGATTCTGAATACAAAAGATAATAGAAGACTTCTCAATTAAAAAAATTAATTTTTAATGAATAATAATTGGATTTTCCTGTTGGGTTCAATAATTTCAGTTAGCATTTAGGCAAAAAAGCGAGTGTGAAGTTGGAATATAAATGTGCAAAGTTATTTTTTAAATGTTTTACTTAAAAAAAATCAATTTTTTTGAAGCATTATAAAAAATCGTTATTCGTATTTACATTTTGCGTATGTGATTTTACACTCGGTGTTAAGTTTAAGCGTGACGGAATTTTTAACAAAGTAGTCAAAATTTCAACCGAATTGTAGAATTTTTAACCAGAAGAGATTGATTATGAACAAAATATATAATAGGAGACTTTTGAATTTAAGGAAATTAACTTTTAATGAAAAATAATTGGATTTCTTTTTGGGCTATATTAATTCAGTTAGCATTAAAGTGAAAAAGCGAGTGAGAAGTTAGTCTTTAAATGTTTTACTTAAAAAATAGAATATCTAATTTTCTTTATTCAAAGCATTATAAAAATCGTTATTTATATTTATATTTTTCACGTGTGATTTCACATTCTGTGCTAAGTTTTTGCGTGGCGGAATTTTTCACCAAATAGTATAATTAAAAAAAAAAGAGTTTGGCTATGAACCAAAAATATAATAGGAGATTTCTCAATCAAAAGAAATTCTTTTTAAATGAAAGATCATTGGAGTTTCTTATTAGGTTATATTAATTCAGTTAGCATTTAAGCGAAAAAGCGAGTGTGAAGTTAGTATTTAAATTTTTTAATGGTAAAATAAAATCTCTAATTTCCTTATTGCCAAACATTTAAAAAAAAATCATTATTCACATTTACATTGTTCATGCGTGATTTTACATTCGGTTTTAAGTTTAAATGTGGTGGAATTTTTAACAAAGTAGTAAAACCTATAACCAAATAGTAGAATTTCGAACCAAAAGAGATTTATTCTAAAGAAAAAATTAGAAAGGAGACTCCTCCATTAAAAAAAACTGTTAATAAAAAAATGTTTTTTTTATTGGGTTCTATTGATTCATTTATCATTTAATCGAAAAAGCGAGTGTGAAGTTTATTTTTCAATTCTCTAATTGTAAAATAAAAAAATCCTGTTTTTCTTTTCCCAATCATTCAGATTAATCGTTATTTACATTTATATTTCCATGTGTTATTGCACATTTTGATTTCAGTTTCACCTTAATTACAACTCCTAACTCACAATTCACAAGTGGACGAGAAGTAGAGGAATAGGGAAGAAATTAATAGAGGTAAGTAGAAGAAATGAGGGGAGAGGAAGTGGGGGAAATAGAGAGAGGTAAATAGGAAAATAAAGCAGGAGGAAGTAGTGGAAGTTAGGGAAAGTTAAAAGAACAGAAGTAGTAGTAGGGAGAAAAATAAGTATAGGGGAAGTAGGAGAAATGGTGCTAAATGAAAGGAATGGAGGAAATGAGGACAATAGGAGGAAGAGTAATAAGGGAAAATGAGGGAAAAGAGGGAGAGGTGTAGAGGTCGGGAGGGAAATGAGGGTAAAGAAAATAGGATAACTCGTGGAAAATGAAGGCAGGGTAAAAAGGGAAAGTGAGAATAAATGAAAGATAGGGAAGTAGGGAACGAGAGTGAAATTAAAATAGGCGGAGCAGAAGTAGTAGGAAATGAAGGTAAAAGAAGTAAAAGAAAAGGTGGATGGAAGTGAGGAAGAGGAGAGTAGATAAGGAAGAAGTTACTGTAAGTAGGAGAAGCAAACATTGAAGTTTGTAAAGTTTAAGTAGGGATGAATAAGGGCAGTAGGGGAAAGTAGGATAATTACGAGAGGGAAAGCATGGTACAGGGAGATTTAAACGGCTTATTTGAATGAAATAAAGGAAGGTAAGTAAGGAAATAAAGCAAGAGGAAGTAGTGGAAGGGAAAGTTAAAAGAGCAGAAGTAGTAGTCGGGAGGAAAATGAGGATAGGGGAAGTAGAAGAGATGGTGGTAAATAAAAGGAGTAGAGTAAGTTAAAAAAAGTTAAGGAAGGGAAATGAGGGAAAAGGAGGAGGGGGTAGGGGAGGGGAAGGAAATGAGTATTTTCTTTTATTCAATCCAAATATAAAAAAGTTTAGAAAAAAATAGTTAAATTAAGAACGGATGTTATAATAAATTGAGTGAAATGTCACAAATAAATTTATCTGTTGCAACGTCGTTAGGATACAAGCAATGATAATAATGAAAAGGTAAGTGTTCTCAAACAACGTAATATTGTCAGAATTTGATTGAACGTTTGTTGCTCTTGCAACACTTTGATCGTCCCATTCCTCTATTTTTGTCTTTCACTATCTGTTGCCTTCTGTTTTTTTTTCGATTCTTCATCAGATTACGTAAATCCCTCTGGTTTAGAGATCATCTCGAGATAGGCGACCTTGGCCTTGTGGCTGGAAATATTATCATCCTCAAGGTCGGTTCATTGGGAACCCAATAATATTAAACAAGTGATGTTTTAATCAAAATAGCATCATCGATTTTGCACAATGGAGAAAATATTTTTTATTTCAAGTGCAATTTTTTAATAACTATTTACTTGCTATAACGTCAGTCCCACCAAACTTCTTCTAGATCAATTTAAAAATATATATTTCCTAAATCACCGAGTGCGTCACGCTTACTTCCGAAAGGGAAATGGCTTAATGGGATAATAATAAACACTTGTTAAACTTTTTTGAGCACATATATTATTTATTTTTTCGACATTTTAAGAAATATTTTGAAATGTTTGTAAATTTTCTTTTAAGAATCCATTTTTGCGAAATAAAGTATTTTCAATTTTGAACAGGGCTCAAGAATCTGAAAAAAAATAAGTTTACATTCTTAATAAATACCTTTGAAAATTTCTAAAAAGCTTCTAAATTAATTTTGAACTTTTCCAGACTTTCTTTACGTACTGGAAATGTTTTCAAATCATTAAAGTTTCTATAATACTTTTTTTTAAATTCTTTCCAGTTTTCTTTTTTGATAATTTCTTTTAAAAAAACCTTGCCAGATTTTTAAAAAGCTTCTGATTTTTTTTTAATCTTCAGTACTCTAAATACATTCCGTTTAAAATTGTTTGATAGATTTTTAAATTTTACATTATATTTGAATCTTTTTGAAACTTCTTAACATTCGAAGTTTCACGATAATTAAAATTTATGAATAATAAAATTTGCGAATAATAAATTTCTCAAACTCGAAAATTCCCGGGTAACAAAATTACGGAATTATGAAATTCTAGAATTGGAAAATTCCGAATAATTAAATTCTCGAACAGTTTATAATATTACCGAATTTGAAAGTTTCTTAATAATAAAATTTCTGACGGTTTATAATATTACCGAATTTGAAAATTTCTGAGATGGAAAATTTACACAGAATGAAATTTCCGAAAATTGTATAATATGCCCAAATTGAAAAATTAAAAAGAAAATTTCCGAATTTGGAAGTTTTAAATAAAGAACTCCCGAATATTTTATAATATTACTGAATTGGAAACATTCCGAAAAATAATTTTTCAAATAATGAAATTCCCAAGAAGTTAAAAATAGTATCGAATAAGAAAATTCCTGAACAATAAAATTCCCTAAAAATTAATATTCCCGAATAATAAACTTCCCGGGGATGATTGAATTGACGGAACGACTGTTAAATTCCAAAAAATAAAATTCCCGACACTGTCAAATTCTCGAATTGGAAAATGCCCGAATAATAAAATTACCGAAAAATAAAAATACCGAATTGAAAAATTTCCGAATATCAAAAATCGCGAATAATAAAATTGGGGAAAATTTAAAATACCGAATTGGAAAATTCCCGAATAATAATATTCACGGGACGCCTTGAAAATACCGAAAAATAAAATTCATAGCACTGTAAAATTCCCGAATAATAAAATTGCCGAAAAATAAAAATTCCTACTTCGAAATTTCTCGAATATTAAAATTTGCTAATAATAAATTTCCGAAAATTAAAAAATACCGAATTGGAAAATTCCCGAATCATAAAATTTTGGAATAATAAAATTTTTGAATTATAGAATTCCCGAATAATAAAATTCACGGGACGCCTGAAAAATCCCAAAAAATAACATTCTTGAGTTGGAAAATGCCCGAATAATAAAATTGCCGAAAAATAAAAATTCCTAATTCAAAATGTTCCGAATATTAAAATTCGCTAATAATCAATTTCCAAAAATGAAAAAATACCGAATTAAAAAATTCCCGAATAATAAAATTTTGGAATTATAGAATTCCCGAATAGTAAAATTGACGGGACGCCTGAAAAATCCTGAAAAAAAAATCCTGAATTGAAAAATTCCCGAATTGGAAAAAGCCCGAATAATAAAGTTCCCAAAAAATCAAAATTCCTAATTCGAAATTTCCGGAATATTAAAATTAGCTAATAATAACTATTCTATAATTAAAAAATACCTAATTGGAAAATTCCCGAATCATAAAATTCTCGAATAATAAAATTTACGAATTATAGAATTCTCGAATAATAAAATTCACGGGACACCTGAAAAATCCCGAAAAATTAAATTCTTGAGTTGGAAAATGCCCGAATAATAATATTCCCAATTAATAAAATTGCCGAAAAATAAAAATTCCTAATTCGAAATTTCCCGAATATTAAAATTCGCTAATAATAAATTTCCGAAAATTAAAAAATACCGAATTGGAAAATTCCCGAATCATAAAATTTTGAAATTATAGAATTCCCGAATAGTAAAATTTACGGGACGCCTGAAAAATCCCGAAAAATGAAATTCTTGAGTTGGAAAATGCCCGAACAATAATATTCCCAACTAATAAAATTGCCGAAAAATAAAAATTCCTAATTCGAAATTTCCCGAATATTAAAATTCGCTAATAATAAATTTCCGAAAATTAAAAAATACCGAATTGGAAAATTCCCGAATCATAAAATTTTCAAATAATAAAATTTTCGAACGGAAAAATTCCCGAATAATAAAATTCTCGAATAGTAAAATTCCCGAATAATAAAATTCTCGAATAGTAAAATTCCCGAACAATAAAATTCTCGAATAGTAAAATTTTCGAATGGAAAAATTCCCGAATAATAAAATTCACGGGACGCCTGATAAATCCCGAATAATAAAATTTACGAATAATAAAATGGCCGAAAAATAAACATACCTAATTCGAAAATTCCCGAAAATTAAAATTCGCGAATAATATATTTCCGCAAATTAAAAACACCGAATTGGAAAATTCCCGAATCATTAAATTTTCAAATAATAAAATTTTCGAACGGGAAAATTCCTGAATAATAAAATTCTCGAATAGTAAAATTCCCGAATAATAAAATTCTCCAATAATAAAATTTTCGAATGGGAAAATTCCCGAATAATAAAATTCACGGGACGCCTGAAAAATCCCGAAAAATAAAATTCCCGAATTGTAAAATTCCCGAATAATAAAATTTATGAACAATAAAATGGCCGAAAAATAAAAATACCTATTTCGAAATTTCCCGAAAATGAAAATTCGCGAATAATATATTTCCGAAAATTAAAAACACCGAATTGGAAAATTCCCGAATTTAAACAATTACAATCACAATTACCCAAAAAAATCAACCTCTGTTTTCATCGTACCTTATAGCGATTTTCAAAAAAATATACCTAAACTTAAAATTAAATTTTTGCAAACGCTTTATTGATATTTAATGTAATTATTTTAAATTCAAACGATAATTTTAGAAATTTTAAAAATTAAAAATAATTTAAAGAAATAAAATTTCGTTATTGTATTTATAGTCAATAAAACATATTTATAAAAAAATTTTCATTGTTTAAATTCAAGATTTGTCCAAATCGGATATACTGTAAACTGCAGGAAATTTTATTATTTGAAAATTTTCCAATTCGGGAATTTTAAAATTCGAGAATTTGATTATTCGAGAATTTTCCAATCCGGCATTTTTATTTTTCGGCAATGTTATTATTCCCGAATTTTAAAATTCGGGAATTTTCGATTCTATAAGTTTATATTTCGGTCCTTTAATTATTCGTGAATTTTATTTTTCGGGAATTTTCCAGTTCAGGATTTTTACAGTGTCGGGAATTTTATTTTTCGGGATTTTTCAGACGTCCCCTCGCCAATAAAAAAATTACTCAAAATTAAAAACACCGCTTTTGAAAATTCCCGAATAGCTACATTCTTGAATAAAAAAAATCCCGAATCATAAAATTCGCGATTAATAAAATTACCGAACTGGAAAACTCCCAAATTTAAACATTTAAAATTTTTCATAAATGTTTTATTGATTACAAATGCAATAATGAATTTTTCAAAATAATTTTTAATGCTTAAAATGTCTAAAATGTTTGTTTTACATGTAAAATACCAATAACTTTTAAACAAATATTTCTGGATGATGCATTTTTTTAAGTGGATAGTATTTAAAAAATACAAAAAGCTTTCCCAAAATCGAATTTTAAACTTACATGTATTTTTTAAAAATCGATCTAAGGTACGATGAAAATTCTTCACCAACAAATATATTATTTTAAATGAATGTTACTTTAAATACAAGCAATGCTTTTCAAAATTTTAAACAATAAAAATAATTAAAAAAATAAATATTCATTGTTGTATTTGTAATCAATAAAACATAGTTATAAAAAATTGTAATTGTTTAAATTCGGGAATTTTCTGTCGGGAATTTTATTATTCGCGATTTTTAAAATTCACGAAAAATAAAAATACCGAATTGGAAAAATTCCGAATAATAAAATTCCCGAATTGGAAAATTCCCGAATAATAAAACTGAAGAAACTTACCGAATTAGAAAATTTCCGAATAATAAAATTCCGGACCGAAAATTGCCAAATTATAAAATATCCGAATTGGAAAATTTCCGCATTTTAACATTTACAATTTTTCTATAAATATGTTTTTTTTATTACAAATACAATGAAATTTTATTTTTTCACCCAGAAGGATTTTATTTCAAATTACTGTTATTTTAAATTCAAAAAATAATTTTAGAAATTTTAGGCATTAAAAATAATATAAAATATTAATTTTCATTATTATATTTATAATCAATAAACCATATTTATAAAAAAAATTTAATTGTTTAAATTCGGGAATTTCTCAATTCGGATATTTCATAATTCGGCAATTTTCTGTCGGGAATATTATTTTTCGAAATTTTTCAGTCGTCCCGTTGGCGTATTTTAATATTCGGGCATTTTCAAATTCGGTATTTTATATTTTTGGCAATTTTATCATTCGTGA
>JAAAKG020138304.1:1246-12665 GCA_010014905.2 Druon quercuslanigerum
CGTATAGGGCTTTCATGGAAAACGAAAATATTTCATATAAAATAGGTTATAAAAGCAGATAGACAAAATTTTATACATCGACCCATGTTCTAAATAGTGCCAGATTTAAACCGGACACAAAAACCGTATAAGTATCTGGATTAATTCAAATAAAAATCTTATGGGGCTTTACTGAACACCAAAAATATTTCGCATATAACCGGACAAAAAACCAAATAGAAAAAATTGTATACACCGACCAAGTTCAGAATAGAGCCAGATTTAAAACCGGACACAAAAACCGCATAAGTATCTGGATAGAATCAAATAAAAACCGCATAGGGCTTTCATGGAAACCCAAAATATTTAATATAAAACCGTTTATAAAAGCAGATAGACAAAATTTTATACACCGACCCATGTTCTAAATAGAGCCAGATTTAAAACCGGACACAAAAACCGTTTAAGTATCTGGATTAATTCAAATAAAAATCTTATGGGGCTTTACTGAACACCTAAAATATTTCACATATAACCGGACAAAAAACCAAATAGAAAAAATTGTATACAACGACCAAATTCGGAGTAGAGCCAGTTTTAAAACCGGACACAAAAACCGTATAAGTATCTGGATAAATTCAAATGAAAACCGTATGCGGTTTTCCTGAACACCAAAAAAATTTCGCATATAACCGAACAAAAAACTAGATAGAAAAAATTGTATACACCGACCATGTTCCGCATAGAGGCAGATTTAAAACTGAACACAAATTCCGTAAAAGTATCCGGATAGCATCCGAAGAAACCGCATAGGGCTTTACTGGAAACCGAAAATATTTCGTATACAACCGGATAAAAAACCAGATAGAAAAAATTGTATACACCGACCAAGTTCCGCATAGACCCAGATTTAAAACTGGACACATATTCCGTAAATGTATCCGGATAGCATCCGAAGATAACCGCATAGGGCTTTACTGGAAACCGAAAATATTTCGTATACAACCGGATAAAAAACCAGATAGACAAAATTGTATACACCGACCAAGTTCCGCATAGACCCAGATTTAAAACTGGAAACATATTCCGTAAAAGTATCCGGATAGCATCCGAAGATAACCACATAGGGCTTTACTGGAAACCGAAAATATTTCGCATATAACCGGACAAAAAACCAGATAGAAAAAATTGTATACACCGACCAAGTTCCGCATAGACCCAGATTTAAAACTGGAAACATGTTCCGTAAAAGTATCCGGATAGCATCCGAAGATAACCGCATAGGGCTTTACTGGAAACCGAAAATATTTCGTATACAACCGGATAAAAAACCAGATAGACAAAATTTTATACACCGACCCATGTTCTAAATAGAGCCAGATTTAAAACCGGACACAAAAACCGTATAAGTATCTGGATTAATTCAAATAAAAACCTTATGGGGCTTTACTGAACACCAAAAATATTTCGTATTAGTATTTAGTATTAGTTATAAGTTATTAGTTATAAGTTAGTTATAAGTTACAACTATTTGCGGAGAATGAATTCGTGTTCTTCAACATAAAATCTTTCGTTTTTAAGAACATAAGTAATGCAGGTGCTCAGCTCTTTTATTAACGATCATCTCGAATAAAAAGTGGCGTGTTCCTCGCTCTTCATTAAATTGCAAAATAATAAAAAAAAAGAATGCATGAGAATCGGAAAGAATAAAATCGTGGATTATTTTACAAAATCCTTTCGGATACTTCCTAGTTCCCAGAATTCCCGGGCAACCCCGTGAGGGCTCTCTGACCCTTTTCCTAATCACTCGTAATGTTTTTGTAATTATTTACGAAAAAATGTAATAAACGGTTTTGCACTTGACACGTCGAGTTCGTCAATTATTTTTCAAAGTTCGCAGTTTATTTGCGAAAATACATCAATATCCGATGAATTTTGCTCATATCCGAGACCTAGCTACTTTCGTGACTACTACTTTTCGTTCGTGACTTTTTTACGTATAATTTTTTTCCATGAAGTTTTGCAATTAGAGGCCTTCTGTCAACCACGTGGCTTCATGGGGGCTCCAAACTCGAGCCACGTAAATTTACATTTAGGTAATAGAAGCAAATAAAACGCATAGCGTACTCCATTTTTGAAATATTGCGCGGAATCCTAAGTGCGATCAGATTGTTCTTAAAAAAATAAATAAACCTCATACTTATTTATTTTATTTCTGTTTTAAAGGAAATAAAAAGGCGGATAATCAGGGTTGGTAACGTGGTTTTCTACCCGTATATTACCACGTACATTACCTCCCCAGTTTTCTACGTGATTTGACGTACATTACGTACAAATGGAAACTTTCGGTGCGCATGCGTCAATTTCGAGAAATACCTCAAATAATCTATTTTTGTTGATGTGGGTCGTAGTTGCCGTGTTCGCTTTTCAAGTTTTTATTGCAAGTAAATAGTAAAAAAATGTATCGCGAGAGAGATGGGGGAAGAGGTAGGAGAGAGGGGGGAAAGGGAGGAGAGAGCGAGAGAGAGTGAACACCGCATGTCTATACAATTTTCTGATGCCCCCCCCCACCTCCCTGGATCCGCGCCTGCCCCTAAAGAAAGCTTTACGGAAATTTGCACAATCGAATCTCCTCTGCTCTCGAATAAACATCCCTACTTTTATTTCATCCATTCCAGTAATATGTGCGAGAATGCACACAGCAAAGTATAAAATCAATCGACTGTGCTAACTACAAAGGTTGGGTGCAATAAAAAATGCGGTTTCTGTTTTTATTTAATAAATAGCGCGCAACAATAATTTATTCTCAGACACTTATAAATACATTATCTTTATCTTATACACTGAGGATGAGGTATTTTTGTGACGTAATTATACATACGCTTTAAATACGACTCTAAATGCACGCATATTGTAAAAAAAATCACTCCACCCTAATACAAATTGTTAATAAAACCGCCGATTTTTAATATTTGTGTGCATTAAGAATAAATAAATTTCTCAAATTTGTCTTAAAAGGTACAGCAGTCACGAATGAAAAGTCGAAGTTATTTTTCCATAAGATATCTAACTTTGGTTTGAATTCCTGAGCGCTCTTAATAAAACATCAGACATTTCAAAAAAAAATTTCAAATTTCTAACTTGTATATGTTTACGTTTCTTTGTGTAAGAATCCAACATTTTATTAGATTTTCCCTGAAAAAAAACTCCTCTAGAAATAGAAAGGATCACTGTAGACCTTACTCAAAATTTTAAGACAGCTTCTGTTAAGAATTAAATAAATGGCACATATTATAGTAGTCTCATTATTTCGACTTTCTTAATGGGAAATATTATCAAATATAATTTTATAAATTAAGAAAAAAGTTATCAGTCTTGAAAAATTACTTACATAAACTTCTTTAAGATATTTTAAGAAAAAAAGGACAGGAGTACTAAAGAATGCTTTTATCGGCAAAAGCAGCCGGTGACACATAATCTTTTTTTTTAATTCAAAAGAAACGATATAAAAAGTAATACAGTCAAAAATAAAATTTGCCATTTCTTCTGTTTCATATATTTTTTTAAACAATAATTTTTCGTCGTTAAAAATTATTGTTGTTACTATCGCAGAAAATATAATTATTATTCTTTTCCAAGCCCTGTGTTTTTGTCCTTATAATAATAACGTATATTCACAAATACCTTAAGACAGGTAAGTTAGGGAAATACCAATTTTAATCAGATTTAGAAAAAGTTCGAATAAGGCTTGCAGTCGATCCTTGTTCTTTTAAATATTATCATTCTGTAACACTTTCTTTGAATTTCTTCAAAAGTGTAAAGCCCCTCGATCAAACCTCAGTTAAAATTTCACAGGTTTAATAAAAAAATTAAAATTAAATTAAAAATTTGAAGAAATTCGGAGAAAGTACTTTAATATCTTCGTCTTTATATTTAAAAAGAGAAAAATTTAAATGAGACAATCTTATATTGCAATGCTCAAATATGAGCTATTTGACTCTACTCTCGAGTCAAAAGTTATTATCTAACAAACAAGCTGTCTTCACAGAAGGAGCTTGAAAGCATGAGCTTCATGCAGTACTGTACAAAGTACATTTTGCACAAGGCACGTAATAAAATGCCTCGCTTTTACTTAAACAATTAAATTTTCGAAATAAATATTTTTTAGAAATATACAAATAAAAAGCATTATTATTTTTACATTTAAAAAAGTGATAACATCCTCAAAAATTCAGAATCGTAGGCTACTAGGATTTAGTAAATTTAATCAATGACACGACTTCTAGATTTCTGAAATCTACTTTACATAACAAATTAAATAAATATATCATTTAAAAATAACTGAATTTTTCTGATGTTATCAAGATTTCGTTTAAATTTTCAATATTTGTTTATAAATGCGAAACTAAAATTTCAGCAAAAGCGAAGCCTAAGGTCACTAAATTTTCGATTCTAGAATAAGGAAAAGAATGTTTAAATAATATCGTTTGTCGTAACCTTTCCATTTCCTTCTTTATACTCACACCAACTTACATTAAATGAACCCTCTGATCGAATGGCCAATCGATTTCATACTCCGTTGTCATTACAAAAAAAATGATTATCTCCCACTCACGTGCCTAGAGGTGGGTCTGAAAGGGAGGAAATAGAAAAAAACTGAATAATTAATCATTTGACAAATTTGTTAAATTATTTAAAAAATAAAAAATAAGCCGAATAACAAAAAATAAAATTGCAACCACATGCGTTTTAGTCTTATACGCTAATCGATTAGTAAAGATAAAATAATAATGCTCACTTTCCGTGGTAAGACTTTAATATTACCAACGATTTCGATTATTAGAGGATACAACTATATATTTTTACTGTCTACCTAACTTCTTCTTGCATAAGTAAAAATATGAAGTAGAAAAATATTACAATAGTTGGTTTCAGTGAGCATTGGTTTTCTGTAAAAGATAACAGACTATCTTCTGTAAAAGATAAAAGACTTTTGTCAAATTCAGAATTTCTATAAAAACTAAGAAACAAATAATTTATATGCAAACAAGAATACTGTGAGGTTTAAAGATAAGTACAATACTTAAATCTGAAAATATGTCTACATTCCTCGATAATTGTGATGTAAGATATTTATTATCTGACTTATTTTACTTTATATCTATCGCATCCTTGTTTTTGTATGCAATAACAAAAATCGTTTGAACGTAGGCCATTCAAAGAAATTTCTATTGGTTTCATTCCAACTTGTACAATATGGCCTAAGCTAATCGATATTATTCATTTTTAATCATAACTATTTTTACATTTTTCGAAACGTAACAGGGAGAATATTTGAAATAACTCTCAAATGTTTATAAGGGCACTTTCAAAAATAAATATTCTCAAAACTTTTATATAATGAATCATTTCGTTTACAGGAAAGACTAAACACTTCTGTTATTATTTATGCGAGAGTCTCGTAGCTAATCTGATTTCCAAGTCCCAGATGATTCTTCGAAATTATGTAATAATACATCATTATCCCTTCATCGATTTCCCCCAGCCTTCAAAGATTCAATGCAGGTTTTGTGACTCATCCGAAGATTTTCATAGTCATGGTCGTCTACGTCGAATATTCAAGGCATGTTGAACTGCCGTCACAATCGCAACGTGTTTTAAACTTAACCGTTTTGATTCAGATCTGGCAAATCGACGAGATCCTCGACTGAAGTTGTGATCCGAGAAATCTATCTGTTCGAAACTGTAGGTGTCCCGTGTCTAGATCATTCGGTATTAATAGTTAGAAATTACTTGAAAAGGAGATAATTTTATCCCCTCTCGTATTCTATTCTAAATATCTCGATTTGTTATTGATTTTTTTCGTTTTAAGCCAAAACATAGACAAAATCAAGTGATCTTTGCTTCCATTCAGGGTGGGCACTCCCGATTTAGAAAATAATAACTGTTTATTCCCTCAATGTTTTTTAGTTTGCCAAACATTTCTCGGGTCACTTAAACTTTTAAATTCCAGACCTTGTAGGTAAAGAATTTGTACTTTATTTGATACTCAAATAAGAATCTACAAATCGATGTACCTAATGTGTAACAGTATTCTAAATTTCTGTATTTATTATTTCTCTGTATTATATATTTTCCATTTGAATTTTGCAAAGTCTTAAAGAGCTTATGAGCGAAATCTTAATCATTAAATTTTGTTCAATATTGAACAGTTCACTATTTTTACAATTAAAGCTTTCAATTTAAAATTAATTTGTTGAACCAAGAAGGATTCAAATAAAAATGGTTGTTGAATTTCAAACACTATATAATCAAAATTACCTAATTTATGCACTTTCGACATAAAAATTCAATTTTTAACGTTATGTGTTAAAAATACTTCAACTTATTTTTTTAATTTCAATTAATTTATATTTATTGCTTCCAAAGGTGAAAAAGCGACCCGCTGGCAGGATGACGATAAGCATTTAATATTAAAAATTTTTAGTTTTTAAATTTTTCCAACCAAAGATTCCATTGGAATCGTGATTGGATAAACTTTTCTACTAAGATTAAGAAGTAAAAACATTTTCGGCTAGAAAATAAATTTAGTCTTTTCGCGGTGTTTCCCAGTCTCGAAAAATTCCTGGTCATTTACCGATTTTTATGGTTTTCCGGTCCAGTGGCCACCCTGTTTCATTTGATCCTGGATTTGTCTAAATTTCCAATTAAGCTTCTGAAAACAGAAAAAATATGCAAGAAAAAATCAAATCCAGAACTGGTTTTGAAAGCGCCATCGGAGAAAAAAGCTTGAAAGCTTGAAAAAAATAACTCATGCTAATAATCTAAAAGCGACATAAGGACTGTACGGGACCACGAAAGCTCGCAAGCGACGGATCTTCGGGCTTTTTTTTATATATTTCGCAAATTGCCAAGACACTCTTCAATGTCCAAGACATTTCTACATCAACTTCTCCAAAATTTCCGGCAAACATACGGACCAACTTTACAATACTTTTGAGACTACGCACGAGAGAACGCACAATTAAAATAAAACATCAATGGAGTACATAGGTGCAAAATACTAATAACACAGAACTGTGAAAAACTCTGGAAAACGTTCGGCACGGTAAAAAAAACACAGCTAGTAACGTAATATAAAATTAGAAAAATTATAAACTTCAAATAAAATTAATAAAACATGCAGTCGATTTAAAATCAAAAGGATACCATATAAACATCTGATCGATTTGAATCCTAATTTTATTTTATTAACAATATATTTTGCAGCTTGTGTACAAAACGTTTCCGTCGTTCCAACACAATTTTCAGGAAATCAAAGCTTCGTTATAATTCAACCTTAGTTACATTTCGGTTTAATTGCTTGCTTTCGCTATTATTTAAATTATTGTTTTAAGGGTATGTGACATCCGATTCCTACCTTGCCTTACCTAGCTTATATATATTTTTTGCCATACCAATTGCGCACGAAAATAGATATGCAGCTGAACGTTTGGTTAAATAAAGAATAGAGGGATTAAGAGACCTTTATGTAACAATAAATGCTTACAATTACAAAAAAAATGTTTCTCGTAGTTTCAAGAATTGGTTAGTACATGAACGTTGAATAATACCTTTTTTATTTTTATATAAACATTCAGCTCGATATCTCTTTTTTTGTGGAATTTATATGTATGATCCAAAAAAAAATTCGTTAAAGTAGGAATAGGATAAGTGCCACATGCCCTTAAGTCACACTTTGAAGTTAGTAACTAAATTCTAGTCACAATGTACACCAGGATCGTATCTGGGAAGAAGTTGAAAAGATGCTAAGTTCCTGAGATTCTGTACTTTGTAACTCTTTCATTTAATTTCGTTTTTTTTTAATATAATGTAAATAAATCAATTTGGGAATTTCGAGAACCTAGATGCGACCTTAGTGAACACATTTCAACCTCGCCAGGTAAATATTAATTTATTCGGGCTATTATGTTACACACACACCGATGTATGAGAAAAATGTTAAGAATAGAGTTATAGATATTTATAATAATGGGAGCAGAACAATAATACGTTCTTGTTAAGCGCAGACATACTGACTTGAAAACTGCAAAATATTGTTTACAACGTAAAAAAGCTTCTCGATATAAAACATTTTCAGTTGAAGTTCTACTTTTTTCACTTTCCTGGCCGACGACTCTATGCAATTCCTCAACTTTCCTCAACAAAAGAAATTGAAACAATTACTTTACAAATTAATCTAATTTCTAAAGAAAATATGCATATGTTGAGTTTGTTTCCCTCTGAAAGTCTCGTTGTACACTGACTATACTGACACATAAAAAACATAAATAATACACATAATTGATCAAATTCTTTCTACTGATACCAAAATTTAAATTAGTACAAAACAGTGTATAAACTGATTACTGCGCTTACTTACACTTTAAAGGAATGCAATTCTGGAAATTTTGATGCGTCTAGCTTTAAAGGTTTCAAGGAAAGATGTAAGAATCCAATACCAGGTGAGATATTACAACTACAAAGAATCTAGAAAGTGTCTATACATCGTATGTACAACATTTATTGTTGTGAAGACAAAAGCAAATGCCTTCGAATATTTTGTTTAATTGGTGCAGACAAATTACCAGAAATTTCAGAAAAACAATATACCTTAAATACATTTTCACTTCGAAAGTACCTACTCTCATTCTTCATGAGTAGTTTAATTTTTAATAATTATTTATTTAGGTAAAAGCATTTGCTTGAGTTTCAAGACAAAACTACAATTCAGTAGACTCTAGATCAAGGCATTGTAACTTACATCCTCCTTATTTCGTCTCCCAAATTGATATCACACAACTTCCACAAGCGTTAAACATTAAATAACATTTGTAGTTTAACAACATTTTGGCCTTTCAAAACTTTTGCAATAATTTTCCTGCCTTTTTATAAATTGTGAAATACCGTTTAAACTGATTCTATACACAAGCGCACGAAATTAACTGCAATCCGCAGGCACTCAGAAAAATGGTTGTAAAATATAATTTAATCAATCTTAATAAAAAGTTAATTTACAAAAAAGGGTTGCCACTCAAGAACCAGAAAAAATCAGCCATTTCCCGGTATTCAACAATGCAAATTAAACAATCTCCAAAAGAAAAATATTGTAAATAGTAGTAGCCATAAAAATTTCCCCATTATTGAATTTTCAATCTACAATTATTTACTTTAAAAGACTTCAATTTATTTATTTAAATATTTAATTTTAATTTGCCTAATTCTCAAAACTTCAATCTGAGTCTATGCGATTTTGAATGTAGCGAATTTACAACCATCCAAATATTTAAAATGGTTTAATTCTTAGGCTCCTTGATTTTGAACGACTTAAAGTTAAACCAAAAAGGGTTGAATTTTTTCCAATCATTAATTTTAACGCTTTTGCATTCTATATTTTGCATTTATATTTCTATAACTGAATAATTTGAAATGAGAAGTACTAGAAACTGTAAACTTTTGAATATGAATATTTGTTTTTACTAATCCTTTCAAAACAAATTCGTTCAATCTTACATTATTTAATACTTAACTATTCGCACATTATATAATCGCATATTATTAATTTAATTATTTCACATCTTTTAATATTTAGACATTTTAAGTGATCGAATAAGTTTTTCTACCCAAAAGTAAGAATAATGAACTTTCCCGTTCAGAAAATATATTCACTGTCATTTCCCGGTTTCCCGGTCCAGTGGCCACCCTGCAACAGATCTTTATAAAAATGAAATTTTTCAAATATGTATGGTTAATTTGATATTCTAATTGAAAGGTTTTAAATCTGAAAATTAGTAAACTTCAAACTTTATAATTTTAATACAAATAGAAATCAGGATATTTTTCTGTTTACGTAGCGAAAAATTCTCCTTTCTCGCCCGTACCTAAAAATATGCATAATACATTGCTTTGTTTGTCATTTACAGATGGTTATGATTAAAATTTACGCGATTATGTATCCATACAATTACATGACAGACAGAGAGAACGCGATAAACAATAGATACATATATAATTTTAAAAAAGGGTTAAACAAGCACCACAGGGTCCCACTGGGAGCAACTGCCATGTACGATAATTGCACCGGCTCCCAGTAGAACCACGTTAAATTATACCTAGGGCCACGTCTCACGACCGTGAGATGGGTAGACACAGGTCACATCATACGTGTGTGTGTGTGTGTATGTGTGTTGGCGTCCTCATGAAAAAGAACCTTATGGCCGGAATGGAGTCATGTATAGGGGCATATAGCCGCATAAATTCCTTCCGTTTACTATCTGGATATAAATATAATCCCAATTAATTTAGTATAAGTCCCAATATCAAACCACACTCAAGCCAAACAATAAAATTTAAAAAATGGGCCCATAATAGGCCCTTTTCATGCGCACGCTCACACACAACGCACACGCACACACACAGTTTTTAATTAAGTCTTGCAATTTTTTTTAATTATCCATAAGTATTTACAACGCCTTTGGACTTGTACAGTGTGCATAACTAACAAGAGCCTTAACAATAAGCAATACTAACGAATCTAAGATCTCGCAGGACAATTCCTTTTGTATATTTTCCACAATCACATGGTCAAGATATCTTTGTCTTTTTCTATTAAGACACTTTTCTATTAAAGTTAGCTCGTAATCGAATTTACTTCAAATAAGGATCCTATGAGATATGAAAAGCTGCAGCTCATAAGTAGATTTTAAGGGTGGAAAGTGGTAATTGTGCAGGAGAGCCAAAAAACATTTTGTAAAATCGAACCCGCAATTAAAAGAAAAAAAGACAATTCTGTTTCAGGGCTACCTAACTGCTTAATTCTTGCCAAAAAAGTTTGATTGAAAAAAAGCGTCCAGTTATGAGAAAATATTTTCAGAATTTGATCATGTCGGGTGAAATACACAATTAAAAAATTATTTTATGATCCGTCCCGAGATGGTGAGTTGATAAATAAAGACAAAAATTATTATATATATTATTATAAATACAAAAAATTATTCAGTTGTGAGACGAGAATATTAAAGTTTTTTTTTTGAGGTTAGAATTTTATGGGTTCGGAACAGTGTCTTAGAATCGTGACAAAAAAATTTTTTTTCTAATGGTGACAAGTTTCCATAATGTTCAGATGATGAAAATAGGGGAAAACACTTTTTTTCGAAGTTATTCAATTCCGAAAAAATCAATTTTCAAGGAAACGGTGTCACACACCGAGAGACAAACTGTGCTCCTATCGTACCGACCCCTTGCTTCATATAGTTACACGGCATGCGGTGGTTCTACTGTCTCTCACCGATTGCGTGGTGGCGCAAGTGACGACAGGTCCTCTAAACTCTAATGGGCGAATATGAAGATTTATGATTATTATTTTAAGCGTAGTACAAGTTGCGGCCAACTGTTGGCGCTG